>PVJS01020762.1:0-32246 GCA_004027185.1 Glis glis | reverse complement strand
AGATCTGCTTTCCTCGGAACGAGTCGCGCACACGAGTCGCTTCTCCCTTTTTATCTAAGTCCGCACCTATCAGAATTCTGCTGCCTACATTCAGGGCAGGGCTTTCTCTTTAATCTGCTGTTACACACCCAAAATCACATAATCTTGGGTGTGTCATGATCAGGTCAAGTTGACAACTTAGATTAACTATCACACCCCGTAAATTTTTTTTCATTAAATTTTAGATCAGGGTCTTGCTAAGTTACTGGGAGTCTTGCTATGTTGTTGAGATTAAACCTGCCATCCTCCTGTCTCAGCCTCCCAAGTACTGGGATTACAGGCATGCACCCCCCCAGCCCTCACTGTCTTTTCAAATCCCCCTATCACATTTCTAAACACTTCCTCAAGCAGGTTCCCACCTTTTTCATCAGTCTGAGGAGTACAATTTGATCAACTTAGAGAGTTGAGACTTTTTTGTATCATCCCATCAACCTCTCATGACATTTAGTCATCTGTCCTTCCTTGTAGAAGAGGCTAGCAGAGACTTGAGAATCTGGGGCAGAGGGTACAGCCTGCCAGTTCTCCTTGCTTCTCTTCCAGAATAGGGTCTAGACATGACGGTGGAGAGATAAAGGGTGGTGGTCCATTTGGATGGGATGAAGGTGGAGAGATAAAGGGTGGTGATCTATTTGGATGGGATGAAGGTGGAGAGATCAAGGGTGGTGGTCCATTTGGGTGAGGTGAAGGTGGAGAGATAAAGGGTGGTGATCTATTTGGATGGGATGAAGGTGGAGAGATCAAGGGTGGTGGTCAATTTAGATGGGATGAATGTGGAGAGATAGAGGGTGGTTGTCCATTTGGATGGGATGAAGGTGGAGAAATAAAGGGTGGTGCTCTATTTGGATGGAATGAAGGTGGAGAGATAAAGGGTGGTGGTCCATTTGGGTGAGGTGAAGGTGGAGAGATAAAGGGTGGTGGTCTATTTGGGTGAGGTGAAGGTGGAGAGATAAAGGGTGGTGGTCCATTTGGGTGAGGTGAAGGTGGAGAGATAAAGGGTGGTGGTCCATTTGGATGGGATGAAGGTGGAGAGATCAAGGGTGGTGGTCCATTTGGGTGAGGTGAAGGTGGAGAGATAAAGGGTGGTGGTCCATTTGGGTGAGGTGAAGGTGGAGAGATAAAGGGTGGTGGTCCATTTGTATGGGATGAAGGTAGAGAGATATAGGTGGTGGTCCATTTGTATGGGATGAAGGTAGAGAGATATAGGTGGTGGTCCATTTGGATGGGATGAAGGTAGAGAGATATAGGTGGTGGTCCATTTGGATGGGGTGAAGGTGGAGAGATAAAGGGTGGTGCTCTATTTGGATGGGGCTGTGGTCTGGAGCTGGTGCAGTGTTCCTGCAGAGAGGAGGAAATGCTGGCACACTTACTTTCTCATGGAGACTGATAGGTGCTTACAGACCTGCTGTCTGTCTCTGGGACTGCACTTCCCTGGTGAGGGCTGAGCCCTTCTCGTGTACCTGCTATGGCACCCCTTAGCTTTCACTTCCAGACACCCATGGCTCCTTTCTGCTAGAATTGCTTCCCATGACTACGGTGCTCTCGACCGGGCCTTCCACCAAGACACAAGCCCAGCTACTTCTGGAAGCATCTACTTGAGCTCTGGGAAGGTCACAATCATGTCCCAACCATGGGAACTGGAGTAACTTTCCTCAGGTGCCCACAGGGTTTGCTCCCACCAGCCTCCAGTTGTACCTGCCCAGGTAAGTATCCAGTATTGATGTTGGTCTCCAATGTATCCCCAGGGAGATGTTGAGATCTCTCCTCAGAGAGCTACCACATTTCAGAGTGACCACAGGGCTGAAGGTAGGGAGACAGACATGCATCTCCACTCCAGCACGGGCCATCTTTATTTTCTGATGATTTCTCTCCAAGACCCTTGTTTGTTCTGAGGTGGAGAAAAATGCAGAGCATTCTACTCCAACAACTTTGTTTCATGAACCCTCAATCTTCTCTTTCCTGTTAATCTTTAGCAGGCTCTTATATATGCTGAAGGAGAGCAAGTACAATGTCTCAGAACCAGCTTTGGGTCGCTACATGTACCATACACATCTCTCTGCTTCTCTTTTAAGAATGTGGCATACTGAATTCATGTTCATCTCAGCTTCAGGGCCTCAACTAAGACCATAAAAAGCTCTATTTAACATTTGGCTCTTCAGTTAATTGTAATGAAACATATATGGTGAACAGCAAGTTCAAAATAAAGACCAGAGCTAACTCCCTCCAGAGCTGGTGGAAGCCTTTCATCCTGGGTGCTGTTTGGTCCAGACCAGCTGCTCCCTCTCCCACACCACCCATGTCCCATGGTCCATCCACTCTCCAGTTCTATTGTTAGGCAGATCTCTGGGGCCTGCCAGTATGTCTGCATGTGTATATATACCTGTGTGTACACATAAGAACAGACTCTCAGATTTTGCAAATTCACTTGATTGATAATAAAATTAGTTCTCAGTGTATTCTTTAATTTTTTTAAGTTTTTCAAATATATTTATTATCAAGGGGCAACTTCTCTCACAATGTGCAGCTCCCAAGAACTTGTGTTTTTAAATTATTTTAACATCCTGGTGCACAATGCTCTCTGCATTTTTTTTTGTGTGTGTGTCTGACACTCTTGAGGGCTTAGGAGGATCCTAGATGGGTGGCCAACGCACGACACATCTTGGCAGGAGTTCACTTTTGGGATGTAGCTTGAGGTAAGATTTAGAAGGACTTTGAGGGTGATGCTGAAAGGATTGAATTTTATTTTGAAAAGAGTGGGGCTATTTTGTGTTTCTTGGAATGGGGTTGTCTGAGTTTTCAAATGGAAAATCCCATAATAAATTTGGCAATAAATCAGAGGGTATGTGCCTGGTAGATGTGTATATGTATGTATGTATGTATGTATACATGTATGTATGTATTGGCACTAGGGATTGAACCCAGGGACATTCTACCTCTGAGGTCCACCCTCAGCCCTTTTTATTTATTTATTTTTGTTTATTTATTTATTTTTTGCAGTACTGGGAATTGAACCCAGGGGCATTCTACCTCTGAGCTACACCCCCGGCCCTATTTTTTTATTCTTTATTTTGAAACAGGGTCTCACTAAGTTGTGGAGGGCCTCACTAAGTAGGCCCTTTTTATTTTTATTTCAAAACTGAGTCTTGTTAAGTTGCTGAGGCTGGCCTCAAGCCTGTGATCCGCCTGTCTCAGCCTCCCAAGTACTGGGATTGTAGGCATGCACCACCATGCCCAGCTTGCAATTCATGTTTTAAAAGTAGCCATGGGCTCCACTCGGTCCTGCCTATGGCCATGATCCTGCCATGCAGTCAGCTGCACCAGCTCCTCTGTCCAGGTGACTTTGTGTGGCAGGAGGGCTGCTCAGAGACACCAACAATGGTCTTTCCACATTTACTTCTTTGTCTCTACAATTTTATGTCCTTCCAGCTCTACTCGAGTAAAGAATTTTAGAATACACATGAATTTCCATGTGCCTTTTTGTATTATTGGGCTTGCTCTTTTTGGGGGTTCTGCATTTGCTATGATAAGATGTCCAGAGGATGGAAGGATGTGAGAGACCCAGGGGTGTGGGCCCAGTCATCCCAGCTGAAGATTCATAGACTGGCAACAGCCGGCTGCTCCCGAACACTTAAGACAGGCCAGCACGGATCCGTGAAGGCACTGCCAGACCTGCAGCTGACGTCACACCCAGGGGAGATGAGTAAATCTCCCCAGCCGACTGCCAATACATGGTAATACTAAATATAAGGAATTGCGTTTTAGGATAGTTTGTAAAATATTGTCATAGTTACCTGATGACAGGTAACTAATAAAGTTGCTACACAGAAGTGGGATGTCTGTGATATGATAGTGAAAATATAAATACCTATCATTGCATAGGTGCTGTGTGGTGGGCTGAGGCTGGGAGTAAGGAAAACATTTTTGAGGAGACTAGAATTATGGTGGTCCATGTTAGGGGTGGTGGAAAAATTTATAAAACCATCATGTGTGGTAACTTGGAATATAGCAAATATTTCTAATAAATTTGAATTTGAACAGCCGACTTTTGAGGCAGAAGGATGCACGCTCAGGTGGCTCTAACTAGTCATGCATAATGTGATATTATGGGAAATAGATGAGTTAAAGGAAGAATGAGGTATTTTTCCATCTGAATTTAGAGGACTATAGCAGACACAGAATTCTCAGAGTTGAGTTGTGAAGTCATTTCACAATATTAATACTCTCAGTTGCTACAAGATCTTCAAGATCAAATTCTCAGTGTGAAGTGGAGATTCGATTAACCATGTGTCTCTGAAATCTTTTATGATTGCCTCAGTGCACTTTCTCAGATGTACCAGAGTCTTATACATACCTGCACATTGATCAAAATTCAGAATTGTAATATAGACACAATACTAGTACCAAATCCATCGTTCATATTCAAATTCTACTGATTTTCCTAGTAATTTTTGCATAGCTACATTTCTTTTTGATACATCAAGATCCAATTCAGAGTTCAACCTTGAATTTAATTGCCATGTCCAGTTAGTCTCCTTTAATCCAGAAACTTTGTTCAACCTTCATCTTTTACGATTTTCACATTAAGAATTCAGTCCAATTGTTTTGTAGAATGTTTCTCATTTGGGTTTTTGCATGCTTCCTCATGATTTAATTCAGGTTATATTCTTTTTGTTATTGTTGTTGTTTTTTGTTTTTGGTGGGAATATTAAAGAGCTAATGCTTCCTTCTCAGGCATCATATTTGTAAACACCTGATGTCCACTTGTCCCATTGTTAGGGATATTAACTCAGATTGTGTGGTTAAGGTGGAATTAAGCTAACCATTGTAAAGTTGTTGTTCCCTTTTTAATGAACAAATAGTTTGCATCTCTGTAAATGCTTAATGTTTATTAAACTCTCACTCATTAGGTATGGCGTCCCTGGAGAATCCTGCCTGCATCAATGATTACCATGGTGACGCTATAATTCCTCACCATGCCTAATGCCATTCAGGTTTTTGGTTGCACATTACAAATCAATTCTAGATAGTTTCAGCAGAAAAATTCAATTATAAAAATGTTCTACAGACACAAAGAGTATGTAACAGAAGACCAGAGAAGTGACCTTCTATGAGATATAGCCCTCAAAGCAACCCTCAGAGGCACAGCAGGGTTGCTCCAGCGGGAGGGGAGAGGTCTGACCAGATGCATGCAGATGGGGGCACTGCTCAGGGGACACGCTGACTGGGGGGGGCACTGTCCTAGGGCACCAGGCCACTGCAAGTTATGCAGGGTGCTCTGGCTGGATTTGGTGGAGTGTCTCTGCCCTGCATTCACCACAAGGACTCTTCAGGTACTTCCTCTTTATGTTCCCTGGCCTCTGCGCAGAAGCCTCATTGGCTCTCAGACAGCATGGTTGGTGGACTCAGGGTCAAGTGCTGGCACTGAGCTGCAAGGGAGGCTGGGAGTGAGTCTACTTTCTCCTTTCTAGGCAGGGCCAGGAGGCAAGAGGAATTTGCCACCCACTGGAAGGCATGCCTGAAGACTGAAACAGAGTTGGTTTTTAACTCTTAACACTAGGGTTCCTTTTTGTTTTGTTTTTCCTCCCTCCTTCCCTCCTTTCCTCCTTCTCTCTTTTTCTTTCTCTCTTTCTAATATTACCTCTATTAAAAATTTTCATCTTTGTCTTAATAGCTTTATGTTTTCAATGCTTTAATAAATATGGTTCATTTAAAAATTTTCCCACAATGTCTGAAATTATTTGGGACCTCTAGTCTTCACAACAGGGCAAGGAGCACAGTATTCTTTAGCTACCCACTGAAGTACTCCTTGGCATGCTTATATTGTCCAGGATTTTAACCTCACCCCTTTAATACACAAACATCAAATTTAGGCACATAATCCATTATATTACTGAAGTCTTTACTGAGCAAGTTTCTTGAATCCCACTCCATTCATCAAGGTGCATTTCCCTCTTTTTATACAACGGGGCCCCTCTTTTACATGTAGGATGTTGTTTTAACATTCTTTCTTGTATTAAGAGTTTGAGTCTTCATGGACCATTACATGTTGATCATTTCTTTTTTATTCAATGCTGTGAAGATATTTCTCCATTGATTTTGTCATCAAATTTGCTGATAAGAAGTCTGCAGTTAACCTAAAAGATATTTCTTTTTCAAAAGTGCTGATAACTTTTACTTTTATTCTCTTGCCTTTACTATTCTAAACTACACAATCTTGTGTCACAACACATGACACTCGCTCAGCCCAACTCATTCTAACTCACCCTGCATGTCCCATAGGAGCTGCGGGACTCATAAGTTGGCCAATGTCCCAACCATTGAGTGTTAGACCACCCTTCCTCGTCGTTCCCCTCCTCATCTTCTGGAGCTGCCACTGAGTGTACTGGGGTCTCTCACTCTGTCTTCCATATCGGTTAGTATCTCCTATCTCTTTAACAAATTCCCTCTCGAAACATTATGCAGTGCTCTATTATGGTTTGGTAGTTGTTTTGAGAGCTCAATTATATCTCACTCTCTTTATCCAAATCCAGTTTGACAGCCTTAACATGTGTTGTTTTTTAGGAGGGAGCCATTTCTTCATGGTTTGAAGTGTTCCTGTATTTATGCATGTTTTCAGCAGGAATTCACTGAGTATCTACTGGTACCAAGCTCTGTGCTATTGGTAACTATTTCAAATTTGTATTAAGTTAGGAAATGAACCATTTTTCTTTACATAAATAGTTCAATATCTTGGTTCAAGATTAAGAGTAGGTGATCATTAATAATAGAAGTCTTAGGTTACCACTCTTAAAATATTGAATTAAACTTCCAGAAATAACCACTGATAGAAAATAAGGCCTGTTCTCTCTGACTCAATACTCTGTGGGTTTCTACATGGTCTATTACTTCCATGTGTCATATGATAATACATGACAAGTAATTCTCACACAATGGAAAATACAGGTGGTATTCAGTTTTGTCTTTTCATCTTTCAACACATACAATACAAGTAATTCATATTTTTGATAGATGTCTGTGGTTGATTAATACGAAAAATAAAATTTGCTTTGTCCTTCCTTCTCCTCCTTCTTTCTTCCCTTCCTCCCTCTCTCCCTTCCTTCCTTTCTTTCTTTTTTCTTCTTTTTGCCAAATGCATATTACCTGTATTGTGCTACATTTTGGTAATCCTCACAGCAAAATAAACAGCCCTTGTCTTCTAGAACTTCAGATTCACCACAGCAGCAGAGTCATGGACAGATGCTTAGCACAGCATGCCCAGTGCTTCACCAGGGCAGGTGTGAGAACAGAGATGGTAAGCACTTGGGCCTCTTGCACAACCAGAAGCAATGAAACTTTACAGAAGTGCTGATGACTGAATTAAAGGTTTAAGAAAGAGAAACAAGAGGTATATAAGAAAATGTGAATAGTGGCTGAGTCTTGGCATAAGCAGCAGTCAGAAAGCTGAAGAAACTTGGGCTCAACTCCCAGCTCTCCTTTGGTTGGTTATTAATTTAACAAGTCACTTGCTGACTGTGGTGGCACACGCCTGTAATCCTAGTACTTGGGAGATTGACACAGGAGGATTGCAGGTTCCAGGCCAGCCTCAGCAACTTAGAGACACCCTCAGTGACTCAGCGAGACCCTGGTTCAAAATAAAAATAAATAAATAAAAAGGGCAGGGGATGTAACTTGAAGGTAGAGTGCCCCTGGGTTCAATCCCTAGAACCCAACCTTGTTTGCAACTTGGGTTAATGGCAGTATGTGCCTCAGTAGGATTATTATGAGGAGCAAACCAGATTTTGCACAAAAAGAACATGGCACAGTTCCTGGTCAGGGGGGAGCCCTCTCCAGGTGTGGGCAGTTACCAGTGCTGTATGTTCACGGATGACCCGGGCCGGTGTTCCTTGCCTTTGAGGTCCTGAGCGCAGTGGAATAATGGCGCATCCCCTGCCTCTGAGCATGAAGTGCCTGGTTAGGATCACTTACTGTTGCTTCCCTGGGAAGCTGTAGACTGATTTGCCAGCAGCCATCATCAGTGTTCAGAAACCAAGTGCTTCTGCCTGGTTCCCTACTGGGCCCAATGAAGCAGTGGACCAAGGGCACAAGGTAACCAGTCAGATGATGCTGCCTGCCCAGGTGGGAGAGCACATGTCCTAGAGGCCTGATCATGAGGAGCATGAGGGGGTAGGGCTCCCTGTGGGGAGAGTGAGGGAGCCCAGCTCAGTCATCCCTGACTGACCTGCTTTGCTCTGCCACTGTCAAGGACCCTGTGCAGACCCCGATCAGCCAAACATGTGCCCATGGACTGCAGATGGCTCTCAAATGTTCTGACGGTTCCTCTGCCTCCCAGCAGTGATCCTGAGAGCAGGAAAGAACTCTAAGATAGCGGTGATTGACTGCCAGCCACCAGCCAGCCGGTTAGATAGCCTTGCTCTGGCAATGCATCTCCAAGAAGATAAGCTTGGGAACTTTGCTGAATGACTTAAATAGAAACCAAGTACTGGGGCAAAATCGAAACCCACCTTGCTACAACTCCAATTCCTTCAATTTTTGAAGTTAGAGAAGATTCATATTATTTTATTAGATTTCTGGTTTCCTGGGAGGTCAGAGACACCTGTCCTTGTATCGGGTCCTTTCATTGTTCATTCTGAGCCTGGATCAGCATGCCAGAGAAGCTGGGTCAGTACAGGAAATCTTGGAGCAAGATGGTGGCAAAACCATTTCCATGAAATCTTGGGGAAATGTTCATATTGGAGCAGGGGTCGCTATCAGGAATCTCCTTCCGTCAAGCCCCCACAACAACCCAGACCACTGTCTCCAAATCCAAACTATAGAAGTTTTAGGATAGTTCCTAAACTATCCCAAAAATCAGCCTTTTCCTCTCCTTTAGTAAAGTCTTAATCCAGGATCTTTTTTTTTTTTTTTTGCGGTACCGGGGATTGAACTCAGGAGCGTTCTACCTCCGCGCTACACCCCCGGCCCTATTTTTTATACTTTATTTTGAAACCAGGTCTCATGTCATGAAGTTGCAGAGGGCTTCACTAAGGAGAGAGAGAGGGGGAGAGAGAGAGAGAGAGAGAGAGAGAGAGACAGGGAGAGAGAGAGAGAGAGCTGAGGCTGGCCGCGAACCCGGATCCTCTGGTCTCTGCCTCCCAAAGTACTGGGATTACAAGTGTGCACCACCACGCCCGGCCAGGATCTTATTTTTAAAAGAGAAATGCACCACCTTTTCCTTAATAATTCTTAATAATTATTGAGTTCTTGCCTGATGGGTCAGCACTTGACCCCAGAAATGGCACTCTAGGGCCTACCCTCCAGATTGCTCTTGCTGTGTAAAAGGAATACTAGAAGACGGCGATGGTGGCACATTCCTATAATCCCAGTACTTGGGAGGCTGAGACAGGAGGATAGCAAGCTGGAGGACAGTCTCAGCAACTTAGTAAGACCCTCTTTCATAGTGAATAAATAAAAAGGCGGGGGGTATATCTCTGAGGAAGAATGTCTCTGAGTTCAATTCTCAGTATAAATAAATAAATAAATAAATAAATAAATGGAATACATGGAATGCTGGGAATTCTTGCCTTAAAATGGAGATAGTCATTTGACTTTGGGTGAGAAATAAACAACATTTGGACTTAAAAAGTAAAATAATAATAATAATAATAACAACAATAATAATAAAAAAGTTAAAAACCTACTTCTGGCTGTACCATCCCTTTTCTCTGCTTCTTGGATGTGGTACAAGTTCAGATATGGTAGAAACAGGAATAACTATCAGCAGTGATTATTGAAAAGGAAGCCTAGTCTCCCGTGCTCAGAGGACAGCTTTTATCCGCTGATCATGAAGTTAATAAAGGACTCTGTCTCGTTTTCTCTTTCTCATCAATGCCATAAGGAAAAGGAGCGGTAAGCATTGGCACTGGGCCACCAAGTGCGGGACACTCTGCCAGGCCAGGGCTCACTGGATTCTCTCTCCTAAGCTTCCAAGCAGAGGAAGGGGTAGCAAGAGAGGACCAGACTGAGGACAGCAGTTCCTGTGCCCGGAAGACATGACAAACCCATCTGTGCCACCTGCCTGCTTCGCTCCTCTCAGCTGGTTTTTACTATAAAATAAGAAATGATTGACTTTTCTTGCCAAATACACAACAGTCACCAGTTTCACTGGAAACTTACAAGTGATTTCAGAACAATGGCAGATTTCTTGGTGATGAAATTGGATGCAGTTAACGATTGCAATGGGCACTCAGAAGCAAGCAAAGGATTTATCAGAGCACAGGTTTCTGCAGTCAGTTAGAGAAGCCCAGAGGTCTCTGCTGAGGTGGCCCTGTGCATGGGGCAGAATCAGCATAGCCTTGCCCATCTGTAAGCAAGTCAAGACAAATGCATGTCTACACTACAACTCCATACAAATCCCCATGGCCTCCATATCTGTCCTCATTAAGTTCAACAAGCTCTCATGAGGTGATTATGTACTGAAAGTCCAGGGACTAGCATGCAGTCTAAATAATTTTAAATAATATTAAAATAATTTTAAATTGCCTATGTAGTTTGAATTGTATTTCTGTTAGGAAGTGCTACTCTGAGCAGCATGTCATAAAAAGAGAAAAGAGAAGGCATTTTAATTTAGTGTCCACTTTGGCTCCAGCCCTGCACTAGGCGTTGTAACACAGGTCTCACACAGCTCATTCTGTAATGGTGTGATTAGGTTTCAGATACATGCCTACAACATGAGGCAATGCACTGCTCCTGCTGTCTTTAAGGGTTTGGATGAAAAGTTAATTAATAGGAGGTGATTAGATGTGATGCAGGAAAGATTCTGGATAAAAATCACAAAGGGTTTTGGTAGGTATGGGCTCACGATGGCTTGCTTCCTGGGGTGATGCTGCAGAGGTGGGTGGAGAGTAGAATGTTCTAAGGTGAGTTAGGGGTACAGTTTGACTAGTGATTAGGAAATGAGGGTAGGAGAGGAGGAATATGTCTGTTAATTCTATTAAGCGCATTTCATGACAATCTAAGAAACATTTATTTTATTGATTGAGCAGTAGATGGAGGATGTTATAAAGTTTCAAAATGTTGTCATGGTGCAGTGAATTTGTAATAGACAGGGTAGGAGGGTGACAAGTGCCAGCAGGCACAGCCAAGCACCACTGGGTTTCTCTAGACCAGTGCTGCAGTTATTGGCTGAACGTGTCTATGAGGCATTTGAAATGGGATAGTCTGAACTGAGATGTGCTGTAATTAAAATACACACATTGGATTTCAAGTAGTATAAAAATGTAAACCATCTCACTTTTCAAAATAGGTTTTTGAAATGATATTTTTTATATATTGGGTTGCACAAAATATGTAACTAAAATTAGATTCAACTTGTCCTTTTGATTTTCATGAGTTTCCTAAAATAGTTTTAAATTTCCTATGTAGCTTGAATTGTATTTCTGTTGGGAAGTTCTTCACTAATCAGGGAAAGCCTCATGAAGGTGATAGAGGCATAGGGAGGGCGAAGAGAGAGGTTGACCAGCTGACTGAAGGGGTCTTCAGGTGAGAAGGTGGGGCCCCAGAAGGAGCCCTATTAGGAATAGGAAGAAGGTTAGCCTGGTGGAAGAACATACTATTTGGAAGTTGAGAAGGATAGAAAATGTGTCACAAAGTCTGTTTTTGAAATACTGAAATACTGAGGAATTTAAGTAGCTAGTCTGAGGTTACCTATTAGTATGGGTCAGAGTTGGAACTTTAAACCAGGTCTGTATAATGGTGATCACCTTCCATCTATCTAAGAGTGGTCACCTCCCAGGAGTTTGGGGACACGAGACACTACACAAGACACTACAATTTACTTGAGTGGACAAGAGAATAAGATGCATGAAGAACTACTCACCTGCAATTTCCTTGCTAGGACTAGCAATGTGGGCTTCTTACATAAGAGGCAAATGCTGGCCTCTAAGTGGTCACATTGCACTTGGATGGGTAAAAAGCTCTAAAAGACCATCAAACTTACTCACCAGTCTTTGTTACTAGGCCCCTCAATGTGAAGCAAACATCTAGGGCTGCTTTGCACATGCACATAGTGGAGCGCGTCCCCAGAAATGTGCAGCTCTTGATGTTCTCCTTCATAAACAAACCTTTACTTCCCTTCTAGCTCCTTCTGAAAAGTCTTTTTGACATGGAGGGGGTCACATCATTTCTCTTGCCTAATTAGTTGCTAGTATGAGTAATAAATAGATAACACAGTGATCAAATATCAAAGGTTATATTTTATAACACCTTCTATTTTCTAAACCCCACATTACAGATTTTTTATACATATTTTTCCTATAGGTAAGTTGAATTCCTGGAATGCATGGATCTGGATTAAGGATATTTTTATCTACCAGGTATATATCTAAGTTGTATATTTAAGCTTGATATGAGGAATAATCATGTTTTCTACCATTTTGGAATTTTGAAAGTTTCCTTTCAACTTGATGAACATAAAACCATTCTTCTAGATAGATTCATGCAACTAAATCTTGAAAACACTTTGGTAATGAATTCAGTAGAAGGAGATTGCTTTGTAATTGGATTAAGATTTAACGGTCTTTATAGAAATTGCTTAACCTCATGGAACTTGGACAGTTTCTTGGCTAGTGAGGGATGTTCACCTACAAAGGACTTAAGAGAAACCTTAGGAAAAATACTTTCCAAAACAATTATGGATTTGAGCATGGGAGAGATTGTTCTCTCAATAATAACTTGCAGGCAGAGCTGGAAAGGACCTGGGTTAGAGGCACGCATAGTCTTCTCACCCTCCTTTCAGGGAGCAGGATCAGATTCAGGTACTTGACAAAAGAAGCCGGTGGAATGATAGCCTCTTTGCAAAGATTTCCAAAGTCCTTGAATCAACCCCCTTTGTGTTCTCAGGCTAAGAGATTTTCAGACACAAACCAAGGGGATTAAAAAGATAGCTTTCAGACTAAAAAAACAAATCTATTTCAGAGAAATACAGCAAGACACATTTACACTAAGAATAAACTGAGGTTGGTAGATCTTCTCAATTATTTTCTGTAACTGTACCTTAAACAAATTGTTCTCTATCATTAAAGTTTTCATGCAAAAGTCATACTAAAATAGCCTAGCTATGCCTTAGCCACGATAGAGAAAAATTATTAACATTTGGGCAGTTTTTTGTTAATTCATGGTAGATAATTTTCAACTGAAAGGAAGAAGAGTTGGAACTGAGGATGCAGCTGGCTGAGCAATGTGGGGAGTCCCAAGGGTTGAGATCAGTTGTCCTGTGACATTGAATTCTTGTCCCAACAGCCAGAAAAATTGTGTTTGTAGCAGGTCTCAACATGACCTCCAAACTCACTTGATTGCTGCTCTCAGAATGTAATTCACAGCCCTAAGCCCGAGAGGAGAGCTCTCCACTAAAAGTTCCACATTTGGCCAATGCCCTGGGAAAAAAACCCATCAGTGTTGTCAAGATACTGCTTGTCCTAATTCACCATCCACATCCAAAAGAGCGACCAAGAAGTATGTGTGTGAGTCAGCTTCTTACCCACCCACGATGTTACTATCTGAGATAGGAAGCTGCTATCACTTGCTGATAGAAAAGATAAAGACTTGGTGGTTTTAATTGAGCTGTACAGTACCTAGGAGAATATAACTCAGGGGAAAAATTGATAGTGTAGCACCTTGAATTTTCTGCACAGTATGACTAAAATCATCAGTTCTATCTTCATGTGGCCTCCAACTTCAAGAAGCTTGCCTCTTTATGTTGAGAACAAGAACAGAACAGAGAAGCAGAGTAAATCCTGTATCCAGGTAAGGTGGTGCCCAGTCTGTGGAGGAGGTCAGCCCTCAAGGGCCACCCAGAACATCTGTCATTACGTTCATAGATGTTTTCTGATGTCTAATGTCAAAGATTTGGAATGATGCTATCCATGAATGCAGTTATAAAAATGAGAGCAGAAAATCCAAATGACAACACTGGAAAACAGCTACCCAAATGTGTTGTATGCTGAAAGATAACTTGCATAATAAACGATCAAGAGTCCTTTTTTTTAATATGAGAAAAACATTATAATGTATCAAGAAACCACTCTATGAAGTGTTACACAAAACATGCCACCTACTTCAGAGACATTTTCTGGAAAGTTGATAATGTTGAGTTTTATATTAATTTATGTTTACCAAATGCTTTGCAATCACCTTTATTTCCCATCTCCAAAGAATTTTGATAATGGATCAAACCAAACTACTAACCTGGAGAAGTGATTTTGCTGAAGTAGAGGGTACCAGTTCATCACATTACTATTGAAAATTGAAAGTAATTTGGTTTACAACTTCTCATAGAGCCCCTTCTACTGTCAAAACAGCCAAGCTATGGTCTTGAACCTTCTCCCAAACACTTTGTGTTTCTCCCAAGAGCTGAAAACTATGCTGCCTCCTCTATCTCCTTCTCTGACCATGGAGCCAGGGAGAAGAGTCAACCTACTCTTTGTACCTTCTGCTCCTTCCAAGTCATTTATCGTTGCACTAAAATCTTTCAGTTGAATGCTTTTCCTGCTGGAACTCAACCCTCTTCTTGTCATACAAAATTGGTTTCCTTGTCATATTCATGCAAGAGTCCTTTGATTTGAATCAAAACAGAGACTAAGTGGGCAAGTACTTTATTGGGCACTTATAAGAAATGTTGTTCAAATGTCCTGTGTCATGACTCAAGGGCCAAACTCAGGCAAGGATGGACTGGGAAGGATTCACACATGGCCACAGACTCCCTAGAGGAGAAGAGGGAGAGGAATGGGCTCTCTCCCTGCAGTGGCAGAAAGTCCAGTTCTGCAGGTAGGGCCTGGGAGCTGCAGGCCAGGTACGTGTCCTCTGACCAAACAGTAGAGCCAACAGAGCCCGTTCAGGTCAAAGCTGCATCCTAGCACTGTGGACTACAATTCTTACCCTGACCTGGCTCCATGAGAACCGATCCTGTAGATGGGAGGGACTGAGTCGGCAGATAAAGATCCACTCTCATTCATAGTTGGGAACAAGCTAGTCCCAGTCTTGGTTTCTTGTGTCCTTCTGAAGTACCCACTGTCCCACTGGAAAGGCCAGCACTGACTTCTTGCTCTATGATTTCTGTGCTTCTGGGTGTTTCCAAACCAGTGGGTCCACTCAGGCTCTGCTTAGCTCACAAGCCTTGTCTTTGACCCTAGTTGAAGCTTATCTCTCACCCACATGGCCTGCTTTCTTGGTCTCAGGTCAGTGGTCAGCTCTCCCTCCAGGCTTGGCCGAGACCTTCCTTAGAGGTTCTTTCTGGTCCAACCCAATGGCTGAAATTACTTCCCTGTTCACTCTTAGTATTCAAAGCAAAGCTGTAGACAGGAAACCTGGTTCTAGCCAAGGTTGCTGGTCTGAGAATCCACACAACAGTTGATTAATGACAAACATCATTAGTCCAGAGACAGTAAAAGGTGCTGCACATTCACTCCCTTATCTCTTCCTCTCTTTTACCTTGGCAAGAGAGTGACTGCTACTGCTGTTTGTTTTTGCTTTGGTTTGGTTTTGTATTTTGGTACTGGGTATTAGTAATGGTTTGGATTTGGAATGTGCCCCTAGCCCTCACAAAAACAAGGTAGTAATGTTAGAAGCAGGGCTTGGTTGCTATGGGGGTGTGGCCTTGGGGATTATATATTGGTTCCTTCTCCCCTCTCTCTCTCTCTCTTGCTTCTGGCCTCCATGATATGAGAGCAAAGCCTTGTGCCCTCCCTTTCTCTCCTTCCTGCTACCGTGCCCTGAGATACAGGTTCCCTGGTCTCACCTGGACTGAATCCAAAAATCTCCAAGAAAACCATGAGCAAATAAAGCTTCCTTCCTCTGAGTTGTGTCGATACAACTTTATTTGCTCATAGTTTTTGGAAATTTCAGGGTTCAGTCTATATGAAGCCATGGTCTGCAGATCTCAGGGCATGGCAGTGGGAAGCAGAGAGAGGGAGAGAGCACAGGGCTCTGCTCTTATATCATGGAGGCCAAAAGCAAAGACTAAGCAAGCAAGGGGATTCAAAGACAAAAGCACAGTCTTTAAGTCCACACCCCAGCATTCCACCTTCTCCAGCCACATCTCACCTGCCTAGGTTGCCACCCAGTAAATCCACTACAATGGATTTATCCACAGATGAGAGTTAGCCCTCAAGACTTAATTACAACAACTCTGAACATTAAAGCATGAGCTTTTCAGGAGACATTCTATATCTAACCATAACAGTATTTCTGTATGTGGTCTATGTGTATACACACACATGTGCGCACACACACACACACACACACACACACACACACACACACACTACATATGTACATCCTTGATCCTTGATACTTGGTTCAGCCTGGTTTGATGGTGGACTATAGAATTGATAGAGGATAATTCTATATATAATCCCCCACTCATATCTATGGTTGTGCTGTGAAACTCTGAAGTTCACTTGAATTTCAGCAAGACCACTGCTGTCCTGTGAGTTCTGCTCCTTTCCGAGTTCTGGCGAAAATGACTTGGAGCACCTGCTGCTCTACATTCTAAGCACAGTGAGAGTGACACTCTGAACAGAGGACATGAATTGTCTAAGAAAGGAAAGTAAAGCCATGAAAAGATAACAAAAACATTCCTGTGAAGGATGGGAGTTACTTATGCTTCACACTGGCTTATAGCCAGCTCCAAAGAAACTCAGAAATGTAACCAGGCACCAATACAGTGGGAGAGAAGGTTGCCATGTGAAAATAAATATATTTTTAGCAGGTTCTAAAATAGATATCAACCATATTTGAAATTCCAAGTTAATCTTCACTGACTATTTGAACTATCTAAGGTTTAAAATCATTCTACTTTTTATGCTTTTTTGTTATATATGTTGAAGGTGAAGAACATGGTGTTTTGATATACTTATCTTGATAAAATATACATACTGAAGTGATTAACTAGAGTCAGGTAAATTAATATATAATTTTTGTGGGAGGGGGAAAGAATGCTTACACTCGACTCTTTTATCTCTTAGCAAATTACCCATGTATATTAAAATGTCTCTTATAAAATTAATATGTATATATACATCTATATCTATATCTACATTTATCAGACATGGGTATGAGTATTTATAGTGTGATTGTCACTCTGAATGTACAAAAGGAATACAAATCCAAACTGGAAGATGAATTAATAGTCATTTCCTTTAGCATAAGTGCTATTTCTGGGACCCTGCTTGGAAGGATCCCAAGTAAGGGCAAGGGATCCCAGTTGTCCCTCAGAGCCACCACACAAGAGGGAAGCAGAAGGCATCCTGCTCTTTTACTGTCTTGGATTACAAGCATCCTGGGGTGACAGACAAATTTAGAATGCATTTGTAAGCTAAGGTTCATTGTATAAAGCAAGCTGATCCTGACTGAACTTTCCCAGTGGGCTTATTTCCATCAAAGCATGGGAATTTACATTTCATGCTTTTTCAGACTGGTCACTTTTCTCAAGGGTGCTTGAAGTTCAAGCTCAGAACCTGGGGTTGTCCAATTTTCCATTCACAGAGTGGAATTCTATAATAGCTCCTTAGACATCGATTTCCCAAGCCCCTGTCCGTCAACTTAGCCAAGTGCTGAGTGAGAATCCCATAAAGACTATTCAGAGATCAGCCATTTACCAACTTAAAGTGCCCAGAGCTTATAAGTGAGGAAAGGACATTTATTTTGGATCCTTACTTAATAAAACCAACCCCACCTATATACCATCAGCATCAAGCGCATGCCTCTTACTTTTCAACACTAGAGAGCTGATACTGCTTTAAACCAAGAAGAAAAGAGCTGCCCTTCTGGGTCAGAACCTGGTCCACGAAATCCTCCATTCTGTGGCCAAGAAGCATTTTCAGGATGCTCTGTGAACTGTCCTGTTATTGACCTGACATTGACCTTCCAAATTCATTTTGGAACTGTTTTTCATTATTCCAATCAAACCATTTTTACTTTTTTGCACTTGTTACTGATGAAAACTCTTGGAATCATGAGTTCCATGATTCTATTTCCTGCTCTGTGAACATTCTGCTTTGGATCCCGAATGGCCCCCTCAAATGCAAATGTGTTGAAAGCAAGGTCCCCAATGCAGGAAGGTTCAGAGGGGGGCATGGCTGGAGGAGGTGGGACACTGGAGGCATGGCCTTGGGGACTGTATATGTCCCTGGTCTCCTTCTGTCACCCTTTCTGTTTCCAGATGCCATGATGTGAGAGACATGTCCCTCCATCATGCCTTGCTGCTGTATTTTCTGACCTCTGAATCCTAAATAAATCCTTCTTCCTTTAAGTTGTGCTTGTCAGTTATTTTGGTCACAGTGATGGAAAAGCTAGAACGATGAATTAACACTTCCTCTTACTTGCTCTCAACTTGCCTAGTTCAAGGTCAGTTTCTTCACTATATAATTATAATCTTCCCACTTCTGTCCTTTTCCTTCTTTCATATTTTTTAGTTCATTTTTTTTCAGAAATAATTTGAGCGACAAGTGACAAGGGCCTCTCTTTCAGCATGAACACCAAACTTGTCCCATTTTTGGTCTGTAGGGCGAGCCTTCTTTACCTCATACTCATTAGGGAACAATTCAGAGAACAGTCTGTGGGTTCTGTTTTGAGACTAGTGGCTTATTTAGCACTTTGATTCTTCTGCTAGAATTGGTATGGCTGCTTGCTTGCGATGACATTTCTTTATAATGGCCACGGACATGAAAACTCAACAAAAGAGTGACTGAAATTTAACCAAATATTTGACTGAAATTCGCAGAACTATAAAAATAAATGGTTTGGCTCCTGTGAACAAATTTATAAGTGCATTACTTTAATAATTTAACAGATAGCTTTGATGGCCTGCTCAGGGCCTGTAGCGGAAGAAGCATTAGTGACATCAACCACTGCCCTTCTCCCCCCACCCTTCCCTGTTGTTACTCTTGTTTTCTGACCTCACTTCCCATCACTGAGAAAAAGGAACAACAAGAAAATTCAATATTCCCCCCTCATCTTTGTAATTTCCTCTTATCTCCCTTTGTATGTTCAAAGACCCTAGTGGACTCTGAAACCATGGATAATGCCAAATTCTTTTTTCTATACATACCTAGGATGAAGTTCAATTTATAAATTATGTACAGAATAAAATTAATAACAATAACTGTTAATAAAATAGAACAATTATTAATACTACAATAAAAGTTATATCAGTGCCATCTTTCCAAAATATTTTATTGTGCTTTTCCCTTTTCACTTAAAAGAAGCCCTTTGCAACTTCTCTTCAGCGTATCTCAACTGCCAGCATCACTCCTCCTGCACTTTGAGTCTGTGTTAAGTAAAATGAAAGTTCCTTGAACACAGCCCTGCAATGTTCAGGCAGTGAATCTGGGAATGGAGATGGCTACTCTGTGACTCATGGGTGGGTAGGGTATACAGTCTGGATACACTGGTCATAGGGATGATTCACATCCTAGAGGAAGATAGCACAAGAGTTCATCAGGCCATCGGAATGGCATACAATTTAAATGTCTTGTGTCTGGAATTTTCCATCTAATACCTTTGGACTGCAGTGGACCTCTGACAATTGAAACCACAGCAAGTGAAACCATAAATATGAGACCTCCCCTGCCATGCCCATGCACTCCTTCCACCTAAGTTCTTCGTCTGTGGCATCTGTCTCCATTTTCTCTCCCTGGCTATCCATTCCCTAGATGACCTGCTGCAGAAACCTTCACCAGGGATGTGTGCGACTCCTTCTCACCTACTCAAGCAAAAGTCCCCAGGGGCTCTCTCCACTTTTCCCCATGTTGCCAACCTTCCCCTCTCCCTGAGACCACCACCATCCGCGTGAAAGCAGGCTCTGTTCCTCCCCTCTTGAGCAGCTCCTCTCCTAAGCACGTTTCCTCTGCCTGAATTCACATGCTTCTGCACTGCCCTGTGTGACAAGCCTGTAAGGACTCACTTGTACTCACTAACTGCACTTCAGGGTGTACACTCACTTCCTTGCCCTCAAGCCAGGAAGCTGCTGTGTTGGGATCTGAGCGCAGGCAGTCAGACACCTCGAAGTCTGCCCCTGAGCACTTCAGTAACATGCGTGTGCTTTTCTGAGAACTGAGGGGCCAAGGAACATGATAGACAAGCTCCTGCCTTTTTGACAGGGTAAACCAGTGAAAGAGGTAGATATTCAACTCACAGTCAGAAAACATCCTTATGTGGTAAACCCCATGAACTCTCTGCAAGCCCTCTCTGGCACTGAGCACTCTGTCTTCCAACTGGTCTACCCCAGAAACAGCTCCATGTGGGTCTTCCCTAGTCACTTTAAACTCGTCAGGCAAGGGTAGCAGCTGGGAGCAGGTCATTTAACACATTGGTCATCAGTTCAGGTAGCACATGCCTAGTGTGCCAGGTCCTCTTCTGGGCGCCCAGGAGCCATCAGTGAGCAGAGGAGAGTTGGTGACATGCTGTGCCTCCTCCTGTGCATAACGGAGCCAACGTCAGCACAGATGAGAACTTAGTATCACATCCTAAAGGAGAGGCAGAGGTGGCTTCTTCTGCAGACGTCTGAGATACATTGAGTGGTGGTTTTGGAAGATAATTCTGGAAGCAGAGAGCAGGACTGAGTGGAAGGTCAGCCAACAACT
This sequence comes from Glis glis, assembly GCA_004027185.1. Taxonomy (NCBI): domain Eukaryota; kingdom Metazoa; phylum Chordata; class Mammalia; order Rodentia; family Gliridae; genus Glis; species Glis glis. The sequence goes on along the minus strand of PVJS01020762.1, from coordinate 11,595 downwards.
GAAGGCAAAGTGTCTGCAGGACGTGTGACAGCTCTTTGGTGTGAAGGAGAGGGAGGAGGACTGGGTACACGTGGAGGTAGAGCCAAAGAAGCTGAAATAAAGAGTCACCGCGTCATTTCTTCTCTATTAGAAATCTCTTTAAATGTTCATTTAGCATTTACTTATTGAATATTATTGTTCATCATTCACCAGAACTAATTTTCTACCTTTTTTTTTTTTGCGGTACCGGGGATTGAACACAGGGGCGTTCTACCTCTGCGCTATGCCCCCGGCCCTATTTTTTATACTTTATTTTGAAACCGGGTCTCACGAAGGAGTTGCGGAGGGCCTCACTAAGGAGAGAGAGAGAGAGAGAGAGAGAGAGAGAGAGAGAGAGAAAGAGCTGAGGCTGGCCTCAAACCCAGATCCTCCGGTCTCCGCCTCCCAAAGTACTGGGATTACAAGCGTGCGCCACCACGCCCGGCTAATTTTCTACCTTGACAATAAGAAAATACACAAGTTTTATGTTGACCTTACTGCTATGAATGATTGACATTTGATCAGAGTGATAAAAAAAAGATGAGAATTCCCATAAACTACTGGGACTAAAGAACAGTGTTGTTGGGACAGGTCCATCCTACCCAACAAGCTGAGCATCCTTAGCCTTTCCCGCCCATTGCCTGACCTCTACCTGCCTTCCACCCAGTGACGAGAGAGAAGGATTGGGCAGTGGTAGTCAAGAAAGGAAAACTCAATTTTGAATATATACATTCATTCTTAATAACATATACTGTGATAGTTATTCATTAATTTGGTTACTAGTTGCTGTATGACTATATAAGATGACTTTAAAGCCCAAGTTTCAGTTTTTAATGAATATGAAATGTGTTTTTTATTTCCAATAAGATTGGAATGAGAAACGTGGCCTATAATTATTTTCAGATTAGCTGATTCAATAGCCAGGTCATTCTTAATGAGTCAGCTAAAAATTAGAATGATAAATTTATTGAAGAAGCCTATTAAAGGAAAATAAGGAAATGGTCTTTTGTACAATAGTGATTATATTAAAATATAATGAGCACATATTAAAGAATTATATGAATTTAAATGTTCGAGCTTTTGAAATCAGCATGTCATCAAAAAAGGAAAGTTCTAAAGATAGCCAAAGACTCTGAGTCACTCAGAATATCTCTTTGAATTTGTAAAATGGATCTAGTCCCCCATATGTCATGAACCAAGTGTCCCCAGCAGTGTTACCAACAGTAGAAAACAATTCTAAACACTTGCAGTAGCTAACATTAGTGGAAAGACAGATGATGATTTAATGTATAAAATTTATGTCACACCTCCTGCCATTACTTTTAACAAGATAAATCTCTTCCAAAATAATAAAATATGTATATAATTATAAAATATTAAACACCAAAAAAGGACACAAAGAATACACGAACTATAAGATTTAGCATAATTTCTGCAAAGGGATTTTAAGCAGGTCGTAAGGGCCTACTGACATCTTAAACAAGAAAAAAACAAAATGATGTTCAGAATTCTAATTATGAGAATGGAAAAAAAGAATCAAACTCTAGGTCACAAAGTGTTTTCTTAGTCCCCAATTCAAATGAGAACTTTCTTTTATAGAAGATTTACATAGAGGATGTAATAACTGAGGCTCTCATAAAACATTTTTACAGCACAATTTCATTGGAAGTATAATAACAGCTTCCATAGCTGCCTCCCACGTTGCATCAGTAAAAGTTGAGAGGGCGTCTTCACCTTCAGTATAGCAGAAGAGAAAGAACATAGTTCAGATACAGAGTGACCTGTGGCCTCCTCAGCTCGGTGCTTGGCATGTTGAGTGTTTAAATATGGGCTGGATTGCGTGCTCCTCCTGAATTTAACTTCTGCAGACAGATTCTTCAAGCTACATTCCCTGGTGCCATCCTGCCAGCCACCATTCTTTATTTCTGAATGTGAACAAACCTGTACCTTTCCAAAAAGATAGTTAATGCATAGGTCATTTTCTTGGTTGAGATAAAGGAACATTTATTCACACATTTAAGTCATGAATGTGAAAAGTACATATAAAATGTGATACCTATGCTAATATAACAGTAGTTAAGAGGCATGGTGAGTGGACTCCTAAGAAGGTGCCCAAGGATTGCCATTCTCCTAGTGTTCATGTCCTTGCACACGGTGAACTTCCTGTGACTGAAGGGTGGAGGTAGAGGCTTACCACTGACCCAGCAACCTTCTCTGACTCCCAGGGGCAGCATCTAAGGCTTCTTCAGTAAATCCTTGAGGAGGGGCTCCTGTTCCATTTTTTCACCCTGAATAGTCTCTTTACATATTTATATTTCTATATGAAAATTCCTTATATTGCAAGTCCTCTGTTCAAATTATGTCAGACCTTTTGTCTCCTGATTTGCCTCTGCTTGGTACAGAACTTGTTGATACGGGATCTGTCTCAGTCAGCTTTGCACATCACTGTGACCGAAATATCTGACAAGCACAATTTAGAGGAAGAAAGACTTATTTGGGGGCTCATGATTTCAAAGGTGTCAGAGGTCAGTCCATGGTCAGCCAGCTTGTGGTGGTAAAATGGCTCAGTGTTAGGGCTTCAGGGGATAGCAGAGGAGAGAAAATGCCCTCAGATCAATGGCAGAAGGAAACAGAGAATGGGGCAGGAAACAGCCAGGGACATATATAGTCCCCAAGGCCATGCCTCTCCAGTGACCCTCCTCCTTCTGCCATGTCCCACCCGTCCAGGTCCTTCCAAAGTCACATAGCAAGTGAGCTGAGGCAGGGCTGGGGGTGACCCTGGACTGCTGGCCTCCTCCTCCTGGGTCCACTCAGCTATCTCTACTACTGTGTCAAGTCTCCCATCTGGTCCTCTGGGTTCCACTTGATTTCCTGATGCTCCATTCTCTGCCTAGCTTCTTCAGACTGATGCTTCTTTCTGGGGGTCTCGCTGCTCCTCATTCATCTTCTTCCCATCCCAAACTCTCCATCACTGCTGTCAGGTGTTATCCCACAAGGAGCCCTGCCTCAGTGATCCTCTGCACATGCTTGGCAGGATCTTGTCCAATTGAAGCTTGCTTGGAGATAACTCACTGTTCTATTTAATCTCCCTTCTTAGGGCCTCAGTTGGGTGGTTCACTGTTGGGTTTTGGGAAAGTGAATGGAGTTGACAGGGCTTTCTTGGTTTCCAAAACAATGGGGTCCAGTGGGTAGCAGGAAACTGGAAACGTAAATAAGTGGGTGACCATCTCCCCTACGTGGCTCTTCTCATCAAGACAGCAGTCATTGGATTTATGGCCCTCTTAAATCCAACATGACCTCGTCTTGACATGATTAGGTCTGCAAAGACCTTCTTTCCAAGTTAGGATACATTTACAGGTACTGGGGTGAGGGCTTCAACACATCTTTTTGAGTGACACAATTCAACCCCAATACAAATGAAAGTGAAAAGAGATGGTATAAACACAAGATGAAGACAGTCTCAAGAAGTCACCTGCAGTCAGAGAATAGGATTCCTTTACGGAATAAGACAGGTCATCAAATAATACCATGTCTGCTAGCAACAGTTGCTGATTTCTTTGTTAATTATAAGTTAATCTGCATATTGGGATTTTTTTTCTTAGCCAAGCCCCTGTGTCCATAGTCAATAGCGCAGCCTTGAAGAATTTCTTCCCTCTAAAAGGGAAAACCAGGCACACCTGAATGAGTGGGATGAAATCAGTGTTTGTTAGGATGCTTTACAGTTCCTGACTGTAACTATTCCACATCCAGTTGGGTTGTCCTTTGACCTCACTTGTCAGGAATCAAAATACTCCTGTAGCTCCCCACATGGATCCCCTGCCAGACCCCAAGAGAAATACCTAAAAGAAAAAAAATCCCCCTTCCTTTTCCTTATGTCCCTAAAAGCACACACTGATAGGACAAAAACAAAACAAAACAAAACAAAAAATCCATTTAAGAATGTTTTCCCTGTATTGTCCCATGTTAGGTGAGTGGTCCAGACTATACCAACAAGCCCTTGGGATATGGAAGACGCACACTTGGTGGTTCTGAAGTGTACAACAAATGCCTGCATGAACCTGCCAGTGCCTAAATGTCACCATGAGTCCATGCAAGTCACTCTGAGACCAAGAAGTAGGTGTGGCAACCATTTCAATTCCTAAAGCATCTTACCTTTCTCTATTTATTCATATTCAGTTTTATAGTTTTCAGAAAATATTTGTGGTTCTCATAAAGTACATATGAAATATCATTAAAATCTTTCTAGTACTTTTTTGGAGGAAGGAGACTATGAATATTTTTATACTTTCATTGGTTCAATGTACTTATACATCAAATTCTTTGTTAATCCTTTGTTACAATGATTTCCAGTTCCTGCAGAATAAATCCCTGACCTTCTAGGACCAATACTTAAGGATCTCCAAATGGCCTGAGATGACAGGGCCAAATATATGGGCACCTGCTTCAGTCTAGGTGGCACATTTCCTGTCAGATGGGTGCCACGGAATTACGCCACAAATGTGCTAGCACCCTTTCTCTCATCCCACTGATGGGTGTGAGGTTACTTCTGCATGCCACATTTGGAAAGTATTAACCAGAGTACAGCACCACATCTAGAAAGCCATGGCCAGGGTGGGTAGCCCCAGAAAGCCCAGGAGAGGGAAGATGGAGAAAGAGATAGCCACTGAGCTGTTCAGAGAAAGAAAGGCAAGGGACCTGGTTGGGCCTTGGTCATTTGGAGGATTCACCTACAGAAGCAGCACTGTGGCCATGACCCTGTGAATCTATCAAATTCAAGTCCTGAGACATTAAACATGGCAGGAGGTGGAGCTGTCCAAAGATAGGGAAGTTCCAGGGTGAGCAGGCTCTGGAGTAGCTGTGGGCTACAGCAGGGGTAATGTGGGGGTTGGAAATGGCATTGAATTCATCTTACACTAATCTGTAAGAGGATCCTTTGCCTCCCTCAGAGCTTCCTGATCCCTCAACTAACCAGGAGTGGGTGACAGGCACCGCTCCCTTCTCAGTCTCCAACAGGTCCTTCCTCTGAAGTCTCCTCTGCCTCCATACCAGCCCCTGCCAGCACCCAGATGACTCTGAGATACACTCCATTCATGCTCTGAGTCAGCCCTGACCATCCACCTCCACCCACACTACAAATCCCTTTCCTCTCCTCTCCCTGTGGTCATGAAGCTCTGCACTCTGCTCCCAACCTCCCATCTCCTGGTCTAGGTTCCATATAGCAACAAAACCACCTTCTCTAACATGGATGAGATTGTGCCATCCTGGGATAAACACTTCCCTCACTTCCTATTAGCTTTAGGATAAGCCTGGGCATCTCCCTGGCCCCGGGATGGTGGGAGGGGCTCAGAGCCACTTTGGAGGAGCAAGGACTTCTGCACACCAGTGCCTGGAGGTGCCTGGAGGAGCAGCCCTCCTGCCCCGGTCTGGGCTGGTTCCTGCCCATCTCAGGTCCAAGCTTGCAGATCTAAGACTCCACATGGCTCCCACAACCCCGTGATAAGAGCAGCCTTTCCTTTGTCACCCGTCTCCCAATTTCCTGGATCTTTTTGATTGCTTATCACGGCTCCTGATTACTATGTGTGTTGGTTTCTGTGCTGTGATGGCTTTATCCATGTGGGCAGGACCCAATTCTGTCATGTTCACTGGTCCCTTTCTCAAACAAGCCAGGACACCCCCAGTCACCCTCTGACCCTGCTGTGCTATTTGTGTCTCTCCCTCACATGACTTCATCATCTTCTTCTCTGTGCCCCTTCCAGCCCCACAGTAGATCATAAGCTTGAATGTGTGATGATTGTGTGTTGACTTGACCAGGCGTGGCAGGAGAACTTCTCTAATGCTTAGCAGCATGCCTCGTGTATATCAAATACCTGGAGAGTATTCATTTAATAAATGTATAAATAGACAACAAAATGTCTTCTTGTCCACCAAGGGAGCTTAAACCTTTCAGTGGTAGAGCGGAGAAGACTGGAATTAGGAATGGAAAACCCTGCACTCTATCCTAACCCTATTTCTTTGTGGGATGCTGGGGAAGACATATGACACCGCGAGGCTGTCGTGCTGTTACCTTCAAAGGGTATACTGACATAATGTGTCACACATTTGCTAAGACAATCATGTGAAACCAGACACGTGCCCCCTTACTTGAACCTTTGACAACCACTCTAATGTGGGTGATGATTTTCCTTAAATTATAAAGTAAATTTAAACTGAGTTCTCATATGCCTATTTTTTGAAAAGTTCATGAACTCATGTCAGATCTGCTTAAAACCTTAGTTACCAAAGACATCTCATCATTTCTTTGAAAAATTCTGTGCCTTCTTCCCTTTCATCAGCTGCTGTGTACCCAGGGAAGATCAGGTAAATATTATCCTAAGGAAGGCAAGTGAGAATGGTACCAAGTGTTGTTATTTTGCTATCACAAGGGAAAAATAAAAGAAAACCAAAAAGTAAACAAAGAAACTTGAAGTCTAGTGCATGGCAAATAGAGAAGGTTCTGGGATTACTGATGTTTTGAGGTTTATCTGGTTTCTTCCTCTCAGTATATAAGTATGAAACTGAGTCCCGTTAGGGTTGAATGGCATCTATTCAATAGAACCTATATTCTTTCTTCTTAACAACATAGATATATTTGAGACTAACACAGTGGGGCTGGGATGTTAAATCCCCTACCTCTATTTTGTCTACCTAGGATAACTAGAGCATACGTTTAAGAGCTGGGCATTTTCAGCTTAGAAAAAAAGGTCATAGATTATAGAAGGTGCAGAACACAGTGCAGGTGACTGTCCATGCTAATGAAGTCACCATCGGGGGTCAATGGGACTGTCTCCTGCAGCAGCAAGCATCATGGTCATATCTGTGAACTGCAGAGCAGGGCCTGAGGAGGACAGGTGTACAGAGGAATCCAGATGGGCAGCATACTTTCTTGGAAAATGTGAGGTAAAAGAATTGAGCTGGCAGATGGATTAAATCCCCATCTGAACCATGTGTAACCACCCCCTTGGAATCTGGCTCCATCATGGGTCCTCCCCAGGCAGGATATTCAGGCATCAATATTATTCCTTGTCAAGGAAAGAGAAAAGAGCCCCGATTAGAAACATCTATCTAAGGGGACCTCCTGGGGTCTGACACAAACTCTTCCTTGGGCTGAAAGACACTGACATCCAATCCATGGCTTCTTTAGGAAACCTTGTGATGAAATTTCTTGGCAGCCCAGCAGAGTCTAAGAATTTAGTTCCAGTCTGCTAGCAGAGCTGTCTCCCCGGCTTTGCCAGCCCCACACGGTGCGAACACACCATGAATCATTTCTGTGCTTGCTCTTGGCCACCAGCACACTGCTCAGGACCCTTCCAGCTCTCATTCAGTAGGCTGTCCTCCATCCAAAATGCCTCCCTGAACCTTTTTAAAATCCCATAAAACATGGACATGGCATTTGTGGGGAACTGGATGCCAAATTACATGCAGTGAAAAAGGTAGGGACAGTCACTCTTAGACCTTTGCATGACTGAATGACAGGATCATGTTTAATGCTAGAAGGATACATAGGAGAGCAGCTTGAGATTACCACCGAAATTCAAACACGACATACAGCACAAAGGAAAGTCGATGCGAACTTTCCAGTCCAGAAAAGAAAAAGACAAGGAGACATGATTAGTTTCCATTCTGTAGATTAGAAATCCTTATGTTTGAAAACAGGTTCTCAGGTATGGGAAAGATGTGGCACACCGGCCAGTGATCTGCAGGCACCAGGGACTCTTGTTGCAGAGAACATTCAGAGTAATGGGGAAGCAAACATTTATCTGTTTTCTGTTTAGCAATTATGCAAATTAGAGCAGATTATAATTAAAAATTATATCACTGCAAATGTTTCTAAGCAAATTAAATTCTCACTTTGCATAGTTCCTGAGGAAAGCTTTGTGGCTATAGTGCCAACTTTAGTTTAATGTAGTTTATAATTTAGTTAAACTGTGAATTAAAGATGACATGATCCTCTACTTAGAAGACTCAAGATTTCTAAAAATTTATTTCCTCACTGGTTATAATTGGTAAATAAGAAACACTGATTTTTTTGCGTGTGTGAATTGATTTTGCATGGATTTATCTCACTGAGGGTTTTCATTGATTCTAATAGTTTTCAGTTGGAACTCTTGCTTAAGTTTTCCAAATACACAGTTACCAGCAATTGCTATTTCTAATTGATTTTATATCCTATGCTTTCCAGCTTTAATATTGATCTTATTATTTTTCTAATGAATTTTCTGTATACATCTCCTTGCTTTGTTATTTACTGCAAAATTTTTCACAAGTTTAATAAAAATAAATAAAACAAAGGCAACAATTTGTATAACCCTAGGGAAAAGTCTCATATTTAATGCTGAAATAAATACTTTGGAAATAAGAATACTAAAGAGTGTGACAATGTGTTTGTATAAACTGAATGTTTGTGTTTCCCTCAAATTCACATATTGAAATCCTAACCTCAAATGTGATTGTAATAGGAGGTGGCCCTTTGGGAGATGTTTATCCTGAGGTAATAGGGTAAATGTCCTTATCAGGGGCAGAAGAGACCAGAGTTCTCCCTTACTGCCATGTGAGGGTAGAAAGTGGGCCCTCACCAGACGTGGGATCTGCCAGTTCTTGATCTTGGACTTTTCAACTGCCAAAACCGTGAGGAATAACATTCTATGTTTATAAGCCACCCAATCATGGTACTCTGCAATAGCAGCTAAACAGACTGGGGCAATGACACAAAAGAGCTGTGTGGATAAACTTTTCACCTCTAATTTTTGTTACATCTATGTAGAATGTCATGGGTTTGAATGAGGATGCTTGGGAGGTAGATGAAATTTAAATATTTAATTTTAATTTACAGAAATTTCCAGTAAAAGATAAATTATAGTGCTTTACAATTGTCTTAATATTTTGGATGAAAACACACACATATGCATATGTATGCATACTCAAAATACCCATATATTATGATCTGTAATACTGGGCTTTTTAAAATAGGGAGTAGGTTTTTTTTAATCATATAGTTGGTTTTTAATATCTTCACTTTTACCAAATCAGTTCGTTTCAAGGTCTGTCAACATTGATTTGTTTTGCTTGTGGTACTTGTTCTGGACATGACGAGCCACAAGTGTAGACAATGCAGCCTAGGCAACAGAAGGCTTTATATATGCACCTGCTATGTAAGCAGCAGGGACCACCTAGTGGCCCCTGAAAGTTCAAAGATAATGGAGCGGGCATTTCTACCCTGGAAAAGTACTTAGAGATAAGTGCTTTATGTATGAGTTTCCTGTTGCTGCTATAACCAATTGCAGTAAATTTATACCGTAAATTGCATTTAGGGTCCACTCAGCTAATCCAAGATAATCTCTCCATCTCAGAACTCCTAATTTAATTAGGATAATATTGTATCAGTACTCTGCGGGTGGTAGTCTGAAGTCAGTTTCACTTAACCAAAATCCAGGCATCAGTAGGGCCACACTCCCCGCAGGGACCAGGGGAAGAGCCGGCCCCTGGCCTCTTCCAGGTTCTCATGCCCGATGTGTCTCGTGGTTTCTGGCTCTATCCCCATCTCCATCTCTGTGGCAACATTGCTTCCTCCTCTTCTGTGTACATTTTCTCTCCTACAAACATATGCATGTGCAATTGTATTTAGGGTCCACTCAGCCTACCCAGGATAATCTTCCTCTCTCAAAACTCCTAATTGAATCACATCTGCTGAGACCCTTTGTATGCCACGTAAGCTAACATATATCCAGGGATTAATAAGAAGGTGTGTGACTCTGGGGGGGCATTTTACCACAGATAAATAGTTATTCATTTAGAAAATCAAAGAATGCTAAGATTCCCTTTTTAGGACCCCCAGGCATAATTGTGCTAGTATTAGGTTTGTCTTTGAATTTGCACATACTTTTCCACCATCTAAAATGGCAGGATCCAGTTGCTGGACACAGAGAGAGATGACTTTCTATTTGACAGGATGACAATTTGCATCAGTGTTCTGTACTCCGCAGCTGGTCAGAATGTTCCTTAACTAGCTGTGTGCTTTACAATATTTTTTCTTCCAAGTACGACATCGTTGGGCTAGGTAACGGGAACGATAGGATAACAACCAAGGCTCCAGGCTGTCCTCATCCAATTGCCTTGCCTCAGCCAGTGCTCTTTCCATAGCCCGCTTCTTCCTCCCCAAGGTATTTACCTATACAAAAGGGGTTGGGGGCAAGATGGCACAGCGCCCTGTCCAGTTGTTCCTTAAGACAGAGGAAGTAAAAGCAGCTGGAAGAAAAGTTAAAACTTTGGGAAATTATTTTTTTTTTCTGTGTATGTGGCACCAGGGATTGAACCCAGGGGCATTCTACCTCTGAGCTACACCCAGAGCCCCATTTTATTTTTATTTAGAAACAGGGTCTTGATAGGTTGATGAGAGTCTCACTACTTGCTGAGACTGTCCTCGAACCTGCGATCCTCCTATCTCAGCCTCCCGAGTCCTGGGATTACAAAGTGTGCCACCATTCCCAGCTTCGGAAATTTTTTTAACCTTCTTCATCCATGATGCCAACCACTGAATTTTTAGGAATTGAGTGAATTTGGAGGACCATGCTACCTTTCCTTTGAATGTTTAGAGGTGGGAAGGCTCTGCACTGCAAGTCACCTCCTGAGCACTGCAGGTCTGGATAACCCTTTGCAGAGAGGGTAATTAATAAGTTAATGTTTTTGAGAGGTGGTTGAAAGGCACAAGACCATAAAGAGCCATTCGCCTCTCCCTTGGGAACTATCAGAACACTTGAATCTCTTTTGCATGGTTAATAGTGGGTTTGTGAGGATTCTGGTCTGGGTGCAGGAAAAATGTGCAAAGTTCAAAATGAAATGTTTGCTCAGTAAACTTCTGTTAAGGTTTTGAAAGAGTTACTGAATATCATCACTGTCCCCACATTTGGAATTGATTAAGAGGTAGGGGAGAAGTCAAAGAGACAGAAAAAAAATAGCTGCCTTCAGGACTAATAAGGTCACTTGCATAGAATGGCTTCTATCTCTGGCAAACATGAGCTTCCTGTTTGACAGCCTGGAATTAAACCCAGCCAGTTATTGGATAAACTGAAAACCCTAGGCTTCCCCTGCCCCCTGAACACTTACGATGCAGAGGATCAGAGAACTGATGCTCAGTTCAGACAGATTTCTAAACAAGTCAGAGAGCAAAGGACAAAGACGATGAGCCCTGTGTCTTCTCTTAATCTCACCAACCAAATAACTTACTTTCCCTCTGTTTGGGAGGCATGAGTAGGGAAGAGAAGAGAGGTCAGAAGTGCAAATTAGTGCAAAAGAAGACATCCCCATGGAAACAGATTGGGTTTTCTATTTTTTATTAAATTTTATTTCATTCCCTTATAGTGTGATTTAATTTAGGAAGCCAAAATTCAAGTCACAAAGAAGGCAAAGGTTCTCCAAGTCCCCAAGTCACCGAAATTAATTCACTTTTGTCAAGCTAACAGGGCTATCCTGAATCTTAAAGGGATACACAGTGGTAGCAATTGTAACATTGCCCACAGCATACCATTCTTCTTCCTTAATGTA
>PVJS01020761.1:0-32253 GCA_004027185.1 Glis glis | reverse complement strand
CTCCTCTCCTCTCCTCTCCTCTCCTCTCCTCTCCTCTCCTCTCCTCTCCTCTCCTCTCTTCTCTTCTTTTATTTTCTTCTTGTAGTGCCAAGGAGCATGTGGAAGATGGTTTGCTCCCAGGGGATCCAAGTGGGACACTACTCTCAGAGGAGAGGACAGACAGAGGGAGTACATGAGTTCGCCTCATATTTCTTTCATTCAGGAAAATAAAAATCTTGGGAAAAAAAAGATTATATAGCCAGACACTGTGGCTTACACCTGTAATCCCAGTACTTGGGAGGCTGAGATAGGAGGAACACAGGTTCAAGACCAGCCTCAGCAACTTAGCAAGACTCTAAGCAACTAACAAGACCCTGTTTCAAACTAAAAAATAAAAAGGACTGGGGGTATAGCCCCAAGATAGAATTCCCAGTACCAAAAAAAGTGTGTGTATATGTGCTTGTATATATATAAAACAATATTTGTATATGTATATACACATGAATATATTGTATTTATATATTGTGTTTGTATGGTTACATATGTCTACTCATATGTATTTGCTTATGAAGCATTTATTAATACATCCATACTCATATACATGCATGAGAGGAAGAGAAGAAAGGCAACATCAGCCAGATACTGGAATAAGCTCCTCTGGGCAGAAGACCTAGGTTGTAGACCCAATGCCGTCACTCTGTGGCATTGGAGACATTGCTGCTCTTCTCTGAGCCCTGATGTCTTTTGTTATAAGATGGGAGTGTGCCGGGCGTGGTGGCGCATGCTTGTAATCCCAGTACTTTGGGAGGCAGAGACCAGAGAATCCGGGTTCGCGGCCAGCCTCAGCTCGCTCTCTCTCTCTCTCTCTCCCTCCCTCTCTCTCTACTTAGTGAGGTTTCTCTCTCTCTCTCTCTCTCTCTCTCTACTTAGTGAGGCCCTCCGCAACTTCGTGAGACCCGGTTTCAAAATAAAGTATAAAAAAATAGGGCCGGGGGTGTAGTGCGGAGGTAGAACGCCCCTGGGTTCAATCCCTGGTACCGAAAAAAAAAAAGATGGAAGTGTTACCCTCATTAATTCTAAGCTTGTTTTCAGTTGTCAGAACCTCTATGCTAAGATGTAAGCAACACCTATTTTAAGGGCAAACTCATGGGTCCTCTTTTTATTCCTCTACACTATTTGTTTAGCTTTCTCCCAATATTTCCCATGCAGAAGTGAATGTTTCCCACTTCAGAATTTCATAGCACTGGGGCTTTGCATAGCAATTTAAATTTTAATCCTGACTAGGCTTTTAAATGTAGATTATCATTATGAAAGAATTTTTCAAGGTGAAAAGAAAGATTAAACATGTCAAATGATACTGATAAGTCAAGTCACAGAAGTGAGAATTAACCTTTGGGTAACATAGAGGTCACTGGAGATCTTGACAGGAGGTTTATCAGCAGGATGATAGGTGTGGTGTCTGATTGGAAAGGCTCAAGAGAGAGTATGAAAGAGGAATTGGGGATAATATGTATAAATCTTTCAAGGATTTTTGCTTATAAGGGTGCAGATAAATGGGGTCACTGGGGAGGGTTTCTTTAAAGATGGGAGAAATCACCACATATTGTATGCTGATGGCAGTAATCCAGTATGGAGAGAAAGAAAACTGATGATGGATGAGGTTTGTACAAGTGAACGGGCTGTCTATAGAGAGGAGCATGACATTCACCCATAGTGACTAGAGGGTAGGAGAATGCGTGAGTATATGCTGTTAGATATGGATGGGACCTGGTCAAAATTCTCTTCTGATTTCTCCTGTTCTCTAAAGGGAAGAGGAAGTCAGATCATCAGCTGAGAGTCGGCATGGGGAAGGAGGCATTGCAGTTTTGAAGAGAGATGAGAAAGTGGGACATTCTCTAGGATGCAGGTAGAGGGAACAGACTAGAGAAATTTGCCAGGATCTAGCCAACTTGAAGTCAGGAAGTGTGAATTAAAGGAGAGGAATGAACTCAGTTGTATACTTAACTAATTCTGTGTGCAAGAGCATGAATGAAAAGTAGGTAGAATGTTAGACTTAATAAAGTTAGGTTTTTGTAAGGTGGTACCACAAAGGGGGCAATGGAGTTGATGGTGTTTAGGAGGAAATGGTTACGATGTTTAGTCATGAAGACGAAACTAAGTAAGAATGGGCATGGGAGTGGAAGGGGGATGAGGAACCATAAAACAGTGGTAGAATCAACTGGTGGTAGCTTCTAATCAGGACTGTTGAGTTGAAGAATTAGAGAGAGCCAGCTGGTGAGACAGGAGGTGCTTATTGGAGAGGGGAAAGCTTGTAACAGAGGCTCTCAACAAGTTGCCTTGTTACTGAGGGGAATGGATGGAGGACAAAGTCTGCAGAAGAGAGATCACAGCCTACAGGTTCATCTGCAGGCACACTGAAGTCACAAAGCTTTGTGATTAGAGTTACATTGGAGAATGTGATAGTAAACCACAAGCTAAATCTTGAAGCAATTAGGAGGAATTACTAGAAGATCTGTAGGTGGTTATAACATGGAAGGGGAATGGGTGACAGTCCAGGGACATGAAATTCAACCCTGGGGAAACTCAAGGGGAAAGGAGGATAGACACTCCACCTCCAGGCCCAGTGATACAAAGGGTGAAGGAGAGAAAATAGCCACTACTGAAGACTCAGAGGGAAGCCATCTCCCCAGGGAGAATCAGGTTTGGGTTAGAAGTAGAAGGTGAGGAGCACATTCAGAAAAAAGTTGAAGCTATAGGGGATTTTTTTCTATGAATTGGCCTTGAGTTTCAAGAGCACAGGGAAGAGTTTTAAGGGCTGGAAATGGGTAGGAGGTAGACTGGACAAGGGGGTTATCCAGACCTAAGCGAGAGTGAGAGTCCAGGGAATAATAAGTGACCTGAGTCCCAATTTCTAGTGGTTACTGGTATAATCACATGTAAGGGGTCTGATGGGATTAATCCTGACATCTAAAAGAAAACAACAGTGGGGACACAGTAGTGTGGGTACAGGTCGGTTGCCCAGAGGATGGGGGAGGGGAGGTCCTTGGGGCCCCTCTTCAATTATGCCACTGATGATGTGGAGTTCAAGGGCAGAACATTCTTATCTGAAGTATTTTGTGCACTCAGCCTCCCATTTCTCTCCTACCAGTGGGGGTATGGATGTCAGTGAAAGAATGGTCTTGCTAGGAGTGTACAGAGCTCCCAAGGAGATAGAGAGATCACTGGAGGGATAGCTCATGGTAGAAACATTCTTGAAAAAGCAGGCATGAGCTATATCTGAATGATCCAGTGCAGACAGAGATGAATGAATAGATTTTCTCTCCTGAGTGTTCAAGAGTGGAAAGCCAGATGGCATGAAGTATATCTGTCCTTGGGTACCATTTAGAGTATAGGCTAGCTTTTTGTTGGACCCCAAAACACAATGGCTCAATCAAGAGGGAATCTTCATCCCTCTCAATCACAGTCCAGAGACAGGAAGATGGCTCCCAGCTGGCATCATTCCAGAAAGGCATCCGGGTACTCATGTTCCTTTTATTTGTTGTTTCATCACCCGCTGGTGTATCATACTCACCCACCTTGCCAAAGCTGGTCACTAGAACCTCATCCACATTCCAGCTCCCAGGAAGTCAGAAAGGAAATGGAGAACAAAGCTCTTCATTTTATGGCTGTGACCTTGAAAGATGCACATTATTTCACTCAGGTCCCATTGGTCAGAACTTAGTCACAGGATGTAGATGCAAGGGCAGCTGGGAAATGTGGTCTGCAGCTGGGAGGCCAGTTGTCCAGTTAAACCTCAGAGGGTTCACATATCAACAGGAAAAATAGGGTATTTGATATTGGGTGACTGTTCACTGTCTTTATCACAGATGTGACCACAAGTGAATAAGGAGTGACTTTAAATAATAATGATGAATTTTTAATTAGCACATCAAAACTAAAATGTATAAATAAGTGCCAAGAATTAACATTTCTGTCAGTTATGGTGAAATTTCTCAAAATACTATTAAGGATTCAAAGATAATGAATGTTTTAAAAACATTTCAATATGAATACAGTACCTTAATCATAGTTTATTCCCTTGTGTTTTATTTATCTTGATATCCCTAAAAGCTATCACATTGCTTATACAAAAAAAGTACTCAATAAGTATTTGTTGAATGAATGGATGGCTGACTCAGTCATTCAACTGGTCTGTCATATCCAGCCATTTCTCTTGAATAAGAAGGAAAATCCAACCTGTTGTTCAGTATGGTGTCCATATTCCCTTAAAGGGAGCCAATCTTTATCCACTGGGAGTGAATTTGGCTTTTGGAATCTACCCAGAGTCATTCAGTAGCAAATCTGGTGTAACTAGGCAATAATACAATTTTTGGTCAGAAATAAGCTGTGAAGGTGAAATAAGGAGGCTGATAAACTGATTCTGAAAATAACTTCAAAAGAAGAATTTCAAAAATAAGTTATTAGAATAACTTTATATATATTCCAAAGTGATGAAATTGAAAAGAAGTGTTAAGATACCTGTATATATATACTCATTTTATTATGTCAATTAAAAAGTTTTTCACCATGTTGTAGATAGTCTAGTAATAGAATAACTTTATATACACATTTATATTTACATTTTATTTGAATAATTTTATATATATTCCAAAGTGACCAAATTGAACAGTGTTAAGATATATATGTGTGTTTATACACATTTCACTATGTCAGATATTTTTAAAAATTTCCACCATGTTGTAGACAGTCTAATAATAGTAAACACCTTTCATCGTCAAATGTTAGCAAACTCAAATTATAAATCCTAAACGTCACTCTGGAAGCAAGAGATTCCTATCCTGTGGTTCTTAGATGCAGGAAGGAAGGAAGTGATGGGAGGTTTGAGAATGGTAGCCAAAAGTCTACCTCGTCATGAAATTTAAGGGCACAGAGGACGCAGTGGGGTTGGTGGTGGTAGGAAGGCAGATGTGATGAAGAAAATACCAAGACCTAGAAATCAGTAAGGGTTCTGTAAATGGCATGAACAGACTGCAGTTCCCCCCACATCCTGTGAGTCTCGGGGACTGTTGGATTTCTGTACCCAGACTCTTAGAAGGTGGTCCTGTGTCTCTGGAGCTGCCCCTCCACCCCAGCTGATCTGTTCCTGGCTTGTTGTGTTTCCTGCACCCCCTTTCCTAAGGCCACTGATCACCTAAAATATCTTCCATCTCCTGGGATGGAGCAGAAAAAGCTGGAGTTCCCCTCAATCTCTGGGCCCCTGGCATCCAAGTGTGGTGCCAGGGTGCACCTGTCCACCCAGGCTGCCAGATGGGCACCAGGTGGGGAGGTCATGGGAGAATGAAGTACTTCCACGTCATCCGATGCCTATTTATATTTTATTTTTTCCTTTGGCACAGAAACACAGTTAATGATTCCTCATCCTCATATAGAGGGAAGTAAATTTATTCTCCCAAATGGAAAGACACATTCTTTTATCCTCTGCAACTTTCAAATTCTATGCAGTTCACTTAATTGGAGAACATTGGAGGCCATTTGTCAAAAAGTCTGACAGATGTAGCCATTGTGAATCACACCACTGCACAAAGAACAGTCATCCCCGTGTCATTTGTCTTCATGTATTCCTCATTCCTTTAACTTTCAAAATGAAAATTTAGGTTAGATTCCAGGTGACCTCCAGTGGCTCCAGGGAACCCACAATTGTCCTCTAACCTCCCCATTTTATCTTTGGGATCAAAGAAAGGTGCTTGGAAGAGTCAAATTATGCAGGAAACAAGTCATAGAAGAGGGCTAATTGAGCGATGTGTGCTTGTATACTTCTACCACCCTGAAACTCATCAAGATGTATGATTACAATGCACCAATAAATAAATAAATAAATAAATAAATAAATAGACATTTTTTCTAACGTCAGCAACACTCTTTGTGTTTTTCCCCCTGTGTCAGCTCCTTGAGAAGCAATGCCATATCTTAATCCCTGTATCCCACACCTAGCATCTCTGTGTATGTGTCTCATGTATCCTTCAGGGAAGTATTAATGTTCGTCCATCACTTTTAGATATGAAAATCATAGCATCTCCTATCCCTAAGCTATCATATCACTCAAAAAACAGGAAAAGAGACTCCACAGCAACAGCAGCTGGTAGAACGGAAAGAACAAGACCTGGTGTTTTGTTTTGTAATTAATTAGCTGCAAGAGCTTGGCTAAGAGACATTTTTTCTGGATCTTACATTTTCTCATCTGGAGAAAGTAATTGGATCAGATCAGAGACTATCAAACCTTCTTTTAACCATAAAAAAGGTTTTTCCAAGCAAAATACTATCAAGAGGCCAAATAAGCGAAATGGACAAAACTGTATGTGTGATGGACCCGGATGCCATGTCACTCCCTCACCCCAGGCACCAGTAGGATTTCAGAGAAACGTTTCTCAGCCCTGTCTAGACTTTATTTATTTATTTTTTTTGCAGTACTGGGGATTGAACCCAGGGGCATTCTACCTCTGGGCTACACTCCCAGCCCTATTTTTTATTCTTTATTTTGAAACAGGGTCTCACTAAGTTGCAGAGGGGCCTCACTAAGTAGCTGAGGCTGGCTGTGAACCCGGATCCTCCAGTCTCAGCCTCCCAAGTACTGGGATTACAAGCATGCGCCACCATGCCCGGCTATGTCTAGACTTTAGACTGTCTCCTCAGAGTTACCAGGTATAGAAAACAAAAATGCAGGATGCCAAATTAAATTAGAATTTCAGATAAAGAGTAATTCTAGTGTAAATATATCCCAATTATTTATAAGTATATTTATATGTATGTACTATATACTGTATTATATTTAGTGTTAACACATTACTTATGTTAATAGCTCCCTACCAACAGGGGATATTACCACTAAATACCAGACCAAACTGGGTACAATGGCACACTCCTTTATCCTAGTACTTGGGTGGCTGGCATAGGAAGATCACAGGTTAGAGACCAGCCTCAGCAACTTAGCAAGACCCTGATTCAAAATGAAAAATTAAAAGGACTGGGGTGTAGCTTAGACATAGAACACCCTTGGGGTCAATCCCCAGGACCAACAACAAAATAAATGCCAGACCAAGTAAATCATATTGTCTTGGTTGTATATCCGTCAGTACTGTTTAAAGCCCCCTAGAAGATTCCCACCAGCCCTGCTTTATGAAAAGCAGTTTGAAAACGAAAATGGGAGCCGGGCGTGGTGGCGCACGCTTGTAATCCCAGTACTTTGGGAGGCAGAGACTGGAGGATCAGGGTTCGGGGCCAGCCTCAGCTCGCGCATGCACGCGAGCGCACACACGAACGCTCTCTCTCTCTCTCTCTCTCTCTCTCTCCCTGTCTCTCTCTCTCACCCTGATTCTCTCTCTCTCTCTCTCTCTCTCTCTCTCTCTACTTAAGTGAGGCCCTCCGCAACTTCGTGAGACCCGGTCTCAAAATAAAGTATAAAAAAATAGGGCCGGGGGCGTAGCGCGGAGGTAGAACGCCCCTGCGTTCAATCTCAGGTACCGCAAAAAAAAAAAAAAAAAAAAAAATGGGCCATCTAGAAAACTGTTCTGTATTTATCATATAAAATACATGCTTGGAAATATATATTCATTGTGGAATGGTTAAACCTAGCTAATTAATATTCATATTACCTTACATTATGTGGTGAGAACACTTACCATTCATTCTCTTTGCATTTTTTCAAAAATACAGTATATCTCCATTAACTATAATCTCTATGCTGTGTGGTAGACCTTTTGAACTTAATCCTCCAGTCTGACTGTAATGTGTATCCTGTGACCAACATTTCCCAAATCTCACCCACACACACACACCAGCCTCTGGGAACCACCCTTATACTCTCTACTTCTAAGAGGTCAACTTCTTTCTACATGTGAGTAAGAGCATGCAGTATCTGAAAAGGATGAGTGCTTATTCATTACCTGGCCCAGCATCTAGCCTTGAACATAGTTTGAAATTGATAAATGCTGTTGACAGACTATTGTCACCCCACAAAGGAGGGAGGTGGGTTAATATGAATCTATCTCCAGAAGAGCTATGGTCTCCACTTCCAAGCCCAAATGCATTACCCCTGCCAGACTGGGCCATATCCTACATGGGCTGCATTTGAAACTAGAATCCATGTCACTGTGTGCTCTGTCCCAAAGAGAGACTGTGCAGAGCAGAGACATGGGGAGACCTGAGTGCTATATCCAGCTTGCCACATCCTGGTTCTGTGCTTTGGTTTCTTCTATATAACAGGGATAATAATAGAGAATAACTTACCTTTTTTCTGTTTCTAGAATGTACCAAGCAAGCCCTGTGTGAATATTATGATTAACTTTCATAGAAATGATTCTCTAACTTGAGTGTGTATCATAATGAATCACCTGGTCGACTTGTTGATGTGCATATTGTTGGGCCTGAACTCAGAGTTTCTGGCTCCCAGGGAGGCCCGAGAATTCGTATTTCCACCAGGTTCTCAGGTGACGCTGCAGAAGCTGGTTTGGAGACCACACATTGAGAACTACTTCCTTGCAGCTATCTCATATTATTCCCCCATTCCAAATACAACAAAACGGAGACTCAGAAAAGGTAAATGACCTGTCCAAAGTCATGCAGGAAACACTCACTCTCCATACTGCTAAGTATGTCTGCCTTTGTACTCTAAAGAGTTATTTTGAAGACTAAAGCAGGTAGTATAATTTTACAGTGGCACTATTTTTATTTCTAAAAATAAAAAATGACAGAAAAAAAAAACTTGGTCTTTTTTAAGCAGAAAAAGATGAGCAGGTGTATGTGTATGATGGGGTTCTGAAATGCGTGAATTCCACTCATCAGATTGGTTGACAAAACCAAATTACGGTTGGAATCTGTTTTGTCCTTTGGAATTTATTGTCAGTTCATAAAGACATGGTCTGCAGAACCCATTAGCGTGTTCTTGCTGGCGAACAGCTCAAGAGGAAGAAGTGAGCTCTCGAAATGTGGGGTTTGAAATACAGGCTAATAAAAGGCACAAAATGACAATTTGCTCATGAGAGTTTGAAGCCACTGTTCATATTTCCCACATTTTAACAAGCAGACAGAAAGCCAAACCTACACAGCTATGATTAATCTATTTTAAAGAAGGGAAAGT
Source organism: Glis glis (assembly GCA_004027185.1). Lineage (NCBI taxonomy): Eukaryota > Metazoa > Chordata > Mammalia > Rodentia > Gliridae > Glis > Glis glis. The sequence continues at coordinate 23,141 of PVJS01020761.1, read as the reverse complement.
GAAAGTTTGATGGGAAGAAAAACGGTCTCCCTAACAGCTAATTTGAAAACCAAAAAGACTCCCCCTTTCTTCTGTTGGCTTGGTAACAGCCATTTCTCTCTATTTCTTGAATTCTTTCAGTTTCCCAAAGGATTTCAACTCTTATTTAAATGAAAAGTCATTTCCCAGTTTTCTACAGTCTGGAAAACAGATCATTTCCAAATGAAAAATGTCATCGTATTTACACTTCCTTCAGGACATAGGGAAAAAGATGGGACCAAAAGCTCATCCATGGAAGATTCTAGAAAGGTCACAGAAGTGCCACAGAAAACAATGATACCCTTTTTTTTTTTCTTTCTGTTAATGTTAGAGTTCCTGGAGTTACTTTCGTTTCTTGAGAAACCTCCAGGTTTTCAGAATAGGAAATATGATCTAATTTGACACCCCTCTGAGAGTTCAGACTCTTAATAGCAAAAAGTGACAAGGATAATTTGGAGACATCATTACAACTATGAAATTTAAGTGTATGAAATACAAAAGTATGATGTAAACTCAAGTGGCACTTCTGGTGCTTGTGCTGAACTGACCCCATGCGTCAACGCAGCATTCCCTGACAGGCGACCCCAAGGACCTACCCGGTCCAGAGGGCTGCACATTAAGGCACTACTGCTAGGAGCATGGGGACAGGAGCCTGTTGGCCACTGTGAGATCTATCTTGTCTCATCCTCTCTTAGTTACTCTAGAGTGACCTTAGGATGGTCTGTGTAATTATTCAAAGAGTCCCCAACTGTGAGTTTAGGGAGATTTCTTCCTATGTTTTGATTCTTTTCTCCTTCTATCCACATTTATGATGAGTGAACATAGATGATTAAGCTGTCAGCTAACAATCCCAGTGAAATGAGTGTGGGTCTGAAATCAGACTGTGGGACTTCTGTCCCTCCATGAACTCCTTTGCTTTGTTGTACCTCTCATCTCTGGGATGGGCGTAAGAGAATCTACCTCCACAAAGCTGTGGAAATGTAGAGGTGATGTATATGCCGCCCTATCACGGTGCCTTGAACACAGGAGGGATCCAGTAAATACTAGTGTAATCACTCTTTCCATATGGGACAATTTGCTTTTTTTTGGTACTGGGGGTTGAACCCAGGAATGTTCTACCTCTGAGCTAAACCCCCAGCCCTACATTATTTTTATTTTGAAATAGGGCCTCACTAAGTTGCCGAGGCTGGCCTCGAACCTGCTATCCTCCTGTTTCAGCCTCTCAAGTATTGGGATTACAGGCATGCCCCACCATACTCAGCTCCAATTAGCTTTTAATAAAAATAATAATTGCATTAACTGTCTATAACACCTGAAATAATCCAATAGTTTTTCAGGTGTGAGCTCCTGGTCATAAGGGAAACTAGTCTCCATAGAATGGATTAATTAACTGAAATTTACACTTACTATCATGAAATCTTCCTGGGGGGGGGGTCATGATGGCCTCATTTCTTCCATACAAAGCAATGCGTTTGATTTGCTCAGGCTCTGTCCATGTAAATAACTATTTGCTACTTTAAAATAAATGTATGCGCCATCACATTTGTTGCAAATTAATTTCAGTGAGTGTTGAATTTTTAAAACAACACAGGATTTATTACGTTGGGTTGGGCGAAGCCAAAATTTTCAAATGAAAGTTAACTGCTAGAGTAAGTGACATTCTGAAACACATTTAATCTCCCATAGAAAAACAAATTCAACAAGGCTGGGAAGAAGGTATCCATCTCTGAAGTGAGATTATTTTAAAGGTTTTTAGAGTTTAAAAAATGAAAAATAATAGAACATCAGAGAAGATGTAAAACTATGTGGTGTGCGAAAGGTTAAAAATGTCAAATGGGGGAAATGCAAATACACATGATGGTGGCCCAGCTGGAGGTGACAGCAATGGCAAAAAATGTCCTTGTGCCCTGTTTCAAGTGCAGACCCAATTATATTACAAGGCCCCAAATCCCCCAAGCCTTCCTTTCGAAATTCATTCCTGCCTTTATGCCCCAAAGGTTACGGTAAGAAACCAACAAAATTAAGACTGGCACAGTTCCTCTCGAAAGAGGCAATTCCAGCAAGGATTTCTTATGAGCTAGTATTTATTTAGGGATTATGGGGAACAAAGTGGCAGCCATGGCCAGGAATCAAGCAAGGGATAAAAGAGGCTCCAGTATCATAAGGTCACTTCTCCCATAAAGATACCACGGGCTCTGACATTTCCAGACTCCCCAGGTTGTCTTTCCCGTCTTTGAGCCAGGCCTCTCTCTTGACAGACCTTCCAGGGCAGAGATGCAGCTATTCTGAAGCTTTAGGTTCTTTACTAAGAAAATAACAAATGCCTTTTTCCATTTGGAGAAAAGACCTCCTCCTTCCTCATAAGCACAGGTTTGACAGACATGGCTCTACAACTTTGTTCATGACTACTTGCTATAAACTGAATATTTATGCCCCCCCCCAAAAAAAGTTGTATGTTGAACTCTAATCCTCAATGGGATCGTATTTGGAGGCGGGGCCTTTGAGAGGTGTTTGGGTCCTAAGGGTGGAGCCCTCATGAATGGGATTAGTGCCCTTAAAAGAGAACCAGAGTTCATTCACTCCTATCATGTGAGAAGATGGGCTTTTGTGAACAGTAAGGGGGTATTTACCAGATACTAAATCAATCAGCCTTGACCTGGGACTTCCTAGCTTCCGGGACCATAAAAAATACCTCTGTAGTATTTATAAGCCATACAGTTTATGATATTTTGTTATAGCAACCAAAACAGACCAAGATAAGGACTATGACAGAGACGGGGGGTGGCAAATGGGCTCAGCCTTCCCCCCAATTTTTGGATTAATTTAACTCTCATGACACAACAGGGACTTTATAAAGAATCATTTGCAGTTTACTTGATTTTAGAAAAGGCATTAAAATGAAGAGTTTATACGTCATGCGTTAATGCCAGATGGCGCCCCAGTTGGCATGTGTCTGAGTCAGTAACTTACCCACTCATTTAGGTATCATCTCCAAGCAAGAAAAGGACGGATGCTAAGCCGTTTATATACACAGCCCACCAGGTGTATTCCCATAGCATATTGTGGGGAGAACTTCTAGCTAGGAGTAGAATCTTGGGCCTGCATACAGCATTTTCAAAATTTTACTAGGTAATTGAATTTGAGTGTATTTTGAGAGAAAAGAAAACCTGGAGACTAAAGTTTTCAAAGAGTTTTGGGCCAGGTATACATTTGCAAGCAAATCTTGATTACTATCTTTCCATCACTTGGGGAGCGAACAAGCCAGGGGACCGAGCAGCACATTATCACAGCCAGTGTACTAATGTGCGCATCAGAAGAAACTTCCCATGAAATAGTACATTCCGTTCTTTCCCAACACTCTAAATATAACTTCATTTCCTCTCTGATTATGTTTCCTTTTCAAATGAAGTATTTTTTATATTTTACAGAATTAATGTAATCATAATTTCAAATGGCAGAGTTAAACTAAAATTTATACCTTCAAGTATCCCATTTTTAAGTCCAGAAAAGAAGAAAGGGACAAAAAAAAAATTCCCATTGCTTCTTTTCTTTCTATTAGTTAAGAAAAACAGACTTATGAAACCTGGAACTTAATGTCTTAAAGACGCTCCTATGGATGATAAGTATTGCAGAGATTACTTGTACTAGTTTCCTGTTGCTACTGTGACAAAGTACCACAAACCAGGGACTTTTAAAACAAAAGAAAGGTATTCTTTCACATTTCTGAAAGCAGGGCGTTGGCTGGGCCATGCTTGCTCCCCTGGCTTCTGGTGGTGGTTGGCAATCCCTAGTGTTCCTTGGCTCGTAGCTGCAGGTCTCCAGTGTCTGCTTCTGTCCCACATGGCTGCCTCCCTCTGAGTCGTCTTCACATGGTATTCTCGCCTCTGTGCATCTCTTCATGTCTTCTCCCTCTGTGCATCTCTAGTTCTTTGTCTCTTGTCCTCTTCCTACAGTGATATCAGTTACATTGCATTGAGGACACACCTACTCTGGTATGATCCATCATAATTATATCTACAAAGACCCTGTTTCCAAATAAAGTCACATTCAGAGATATCAGGGGTTAGAACTTCAGCAAATCTTTTTAGATGACCCAGTTCAACCCCACAAGATTACCCAGAGCCAAAAAGCAGAAGATGATAGGATAGAGCAATTAATAAGACTTTTGACTTCAGCAGGAAGAAATCGGCTTTGACCTACTGAGTTCCCAGGAATTTGTCAAAATTATATTCCTTAAACAAGTGACAGCTCCTAGCTGTTATTTGTGGCTAGAAGAAGTGGCTGATGACCTTGGACATCTCAGATATATATTTCTAGTTTATGTAATTAAAATAAGCAAACCAAAGGACTTTACCCATAAGCTACTTGGTCCACTTTGGCTCATGCAAATTTCAAAGTAGTATTTCCATATCACTTACTAGTACACTAAACATAGATACCAAGGAGCAGTGCTTGATAAGGAGGGATGGCAGGGGTGATAAAGATGGGAGTAATAAGTGGGTGCCTTCTCACCAATCAAAGTAAACTTCATTATCTTGGCTTGTAACATAACTACCAAACAACACCTGGTTTCCAGTGGGTTTCCATTTTAAACATATGTGTTGGTTTAATTAGAAAAGCATTTATATGTTTGTTCTTATTCTAACACAAGTAATTATCTCTTGGTATCCCTTGCTTTTCACAGTATGATATAAGTTTAGTATTTATTATTCATTGATTCAAGGCTATTTAGACAGCTCTATTTACTATTTAATAGACACCATTCTAGATAGTGCAGATAGAGCAAAAAAAAAAAAAAACCGAACTCCTTGCATTTATGAACTTTATATTTTACAGATAATAAACAAGATGTAATTCAGCAGCCTCCATATCTGTGGGTTCCACATCTGGAGGTACGATCAACTGCACATCAAAAATATTTGGAAGAAAAAAAGATTGCATCTGTACTGAACATGTACAGACTTTTTTCTTGTAATTATTCCCTAAAAATATAGTATAATAACTATTTACATAGCATTTACATTGTATTTGGTATTGAAAGTAATCTAGAGATGATTTAAAGTATACAAGGGGCTGTGCCTAAGCTATAGGCAAATACTACACTTAATTATATATGGGACTTGAGCATCCATGGAATTTTGGTATCCACAAGGGGGTCCTGGAACCAATCCCTATGGACACTGAGGAATGATTACATAATGTCAAATAATGATGTGTGATATTTAAAATAAAGACGAACAAGGAGATAGGAAATATGAGGCCACTGCTGCAGAGAGAGTGATTTGGTAAGGTCTCTAAAGAGGGGACATTTGAATGGAAGTTTCAGTGCATTGGAACATTAAAATGTGACTGTAGGAAGACTTATCAGGCAGAGAAGACAGCAAGTGCAAAGGCCCAGCTGTAGGGACCTGCTTGATGTGTCCCTGGAGCATTACAGCTGGAACAGAGGGATAGTGGGGAAGGAAACTAGGGTAGAGAAGAATCCAAGACCATGAAGAGCCTTGCAGACTGTGAAGAACATTCAGTTTAATTCTCAGCAAAGGGAAATCATGGTAGGATACTGAGCAAGAGAATAATGTGATCCGATTTACAGTTTCTAAGGAACATGGTGGCTTTTGTATGGAGAACAGGATATTAGAAAGCAAGAACAGCAGCGTAGCTTCCATTGCAGTCACCCACGCAATGCACAATAGTAGCAAAAAACAGTGAAGAACGGATTTAGGCGATATTGTAAAAGTAGAGAAGACTGAATTTTCTGGTTATATTGGCCAGGATCTAGCATAGAATGGGAACCATTTTAGGTCTTTTTAGTAAAGAGAATTTAATACAGGGAATCACTTACTTGATAGAATAGCTGAGGCACTGAATGGGAAAGTCATGATCCAGAAATCAACAGAAGCCAAAAGTCATAGCCACCCCTAGGATGGAGGGATAAAGGCAAAAGTGACGTTAAAGCCCAAAAGCTGCACCATCCACTGGGGGCTAAAACCTGCATGGGCATGCAGGAGAAAGAGAGAGAGAGAGAGAGAGAGAGAGAGAGAGAGAGAGAGAGAGGAGAAGCACCTGCTGCAGGAACATCATGGGACACAGATGGGAAGAAGCACCTGTTTCCTCCCCTCTTCCTGCTGTCCAGGCTTCTGCCACTGCCTCTTATCAGCTGAACCTCCACCTCCCAGGAGCCAGAAGGAAAGGGAGCCTAGGAAATGTCATTCCTATGATGCAGAGACAAGCCAGGGAAAGGAGAAAATGAATCTGAGAACTAGAAGGAAGTTTACTGGAAGGCTAGTGGATGCCGTGTGTGAGAGAGGAGCCAAAGGTGACTTCAAGTTTCCATCAAAACATCAACATACATGCCTCATATTAGCTACATATACTAAGAGCTATGCCTATGCAGTGTAGCCAATAGGATATTTAAGTATATGTTAATTGATATGTAAATATCCCTGATACATGTATACACACACATACATACTAAGCCAAGAAGTCAGAACCATCATCTCAAATGCTAAGGCAGAAGTGGCCAGAATTGCTGTGTTAAGAAGGATTCTGAGACTTAATCCACATAAAGAATGACTGGCAACCAGTGCCTGCTAGGGCCATGGGAGGGGCACAGGAGAGCCAGGTCAAGTTTACAAAGCAGCAGTGAACGCTGCACAGCAGAGGCAGAGTGAGCCACACCCCTCACCCTTCATGAAGGCATCTCATGTTTTCCTAAAGTTAATGGCAACAGCAGCTTGCCATGAATCCTCTGTAGAAAGAAAAAGTCACGATTAAACTGAAATTCATGGAAAACAAGTCTTCTCATTCTGTCCCCTCTCCCAAGAATTGGAAGAGTACCTCTTCTTGTGTCTTTTCAGCCTGATGGATTATTTTTTTATATCCATCATATCCTGAGTACACATGGCAGTGCCCCAGCTCTCTTCCCTCTTGCTGCTTTACTTTTCTGTAGATGAATCTAGGCAGTTCCTATATTAGGGACAGACCTCTGAGCTGACATCTATTATGACCTAAACCTAGAACAAGTGGTTGTGTCCTCCTAAATATAGTGTGACATAACCCTGCAGTAAGGACACCTTGTGCTTTTGGCTACTTCTCTGCATGCCCTGCAGTCACCGCCGGCCGGTGACCAGCCTGTGTCAACAGCTGTGGCTGGGACAGACATCTGGGTGTTCTGTGTTTGGGGAAGTCCTTTGTTCTGGTGGGCAATTCAGCCATATAATAGGCTTTGAACAGTCAAGTCGAAGATCTCTTTGAATAAAAGCTTTATAAGTGAAAGCAAGTGCTTCTCCGCCCAAGAACCAGACCCTGGAGTTTTCTATCTGCTCCTCACCCAAAGTGCCTGGCAGGATAAGAGCCCTGCTCTTCACCTTCCCTGCCTGTCTTCCCCTTCTTTGTACTGTTGTGAGAACTCTTTTGTTATGGGTTAGACATAGAATGTCCCCTGAAAGAGCTCCTGTATTATGTTCAAAGTTGACGTATTGAGGGTTGTAATCTCATTAGTGAATAAATCCATTATGGTGGATTTATTGGGTGGTAACTTAGGCAGGTGGGGTGTGGCTGGAGGTGGGTCATGGGAGTGTGGCCTTGGAGACTGTGCTTGTGTCCTTGAATCCCTTTGCTTGCTCCTACTCTTATTCCTGGCCTCTGTCACATAAGAGCCCTGGTCTGACATAGACTGAACCCCTGAAATCTTCAGAACTGTGAGCAAATAAATCTTCCTTCCTCTAGGTTGTGGTGATCAGTTGTTTTGGATTACAGCAGTGAGAATGCCAACCGAGACATCTTTCATTCCCCCAAAATGAGAACTGGGATGATTATCTTTAATCCTTTGTCAATGCCTCTGATACATATTAATTATTAATTTAATTCAGATAGCAATTTATGTGGTCATTACCTGAAAATAAAATATTTTATATTTTTTTGTTTTTAATCTCCAGTAGAATAACAAGTTATTTTATTATTCAAATGGGACTCATTTCCTGCTGTTTTCAATAAGATTTTTAATAAATATGTAAATTCTAAAATTAATTTACAGCATACATTGGGAGGCATGATTTTTGAGATGACAAAGAATGTGATGGATTGTAAAATTATCCCCCTTAAAATCATCAGTCATGGTGAACAGAATGTACCAACCTCTTATAATTTTACAGCTTTTTCTTCATCTTATCTTCTGTTAGGGACTCACTTAAAATTGATTATAAAATGGTTTATTTCTTAGGCCATAATTCATTCGCAGATTAATTAGATTTTTAGTTAATATCCCATCATGGGATGGGATGGGAGCCAATGGTGTTTTGCAGTCGTTAAGAGTTGCAGGAGAGAAGCCCTGATTGCTATACCCATGTGTCTGAAGCTACCAGTGCTAATCACTCATCACATGCACACCCCGCAAAGTGGAGCATCCTTCACCACGTTTCTTTTCTAGTTGACTCACAGCAAGGGATCTTTGTTGGCCCTGCCCAATAGACCAAAATGCACTCAAACATTCTTATAAGAACTGATTATTTTTTCCTTGCTTAAAATGAAATTTCTGAAGCTATCCCCTGAAACCATCAGGAGAAAGGTAGGTGTGTGTGTGTGTGTGTGTGTGTGTGTGTGTGTGTGTGTGTGTTAGTATCCATGCTGAACATCCTCGGATTTAGACTTGTCTTTTTCCTAGTCACTTTCCGATGGCAGCAGCCCCTTTGGATTAGTTTCATGATTTTAAGTAATCCTTTGGTAGCGCCCAGCAGAAATATTGAAGGCACGTTTTGCCAGTAACTTCTTTTACACTGATTTAAGGAAAAGTATTTTTCCCAGTCACTTAAGAGAACTGTAGCTATACATGGCAAAGAAATCATCGGCACTGAATCCGGCAAAGAGAAACACCAGCCCACTCATATTTAGCTAACTGAAGCTCTGGGTTTTCACGGAGTTGAAGAAAAGACAATTATCCCCCTTTCACCCTCAATCCTGTGTCAGTTCTGATGTGTGGAAAATTGCTACCTGTTACATGTGTCTGCTTCTGCCACATGGCATCTCTCCTGCACCTAAGGAAACAGCCCAGGCTGAAGCTGCCCAAGGGACCACGGTTTCACTTGTGCCTCCATCCTGCGGATGGACCCCGGGAGTCCCCCCACCCCCAGCCTCTCAAAATCGCCCATATGCTTTAAGGACTCACAGCATTCTTCAAGTTCACCCAGTATTTTCAAACTCAGTATTTTCATTTCATTGCACTTCTCCCATTTCATTTCGTTCATAGTGAGGATGGTTTTTTGTTTTGTTTTGTTTTCCCTTCACATAAAACTACTTAGATTTTTTTTAAAGGTGCCACTGACACTGTCCATTTTCCCATTGTGAAATGGTATCATTCCCACTTAATGTTTTAATCCCCAATTTTTCAGTCTTTGTGCTGCTGATTATTTCAAGGAGCTTGGTTTATGACAACAGAAATGCCTCTTGAAAGTTGTGTGTTAATCAAATTTTTATGGCCGGGCGTGGCGGCGCACGCTTGTAATCCCAGTACTTTGGGAGGCGGAGACCGGAGGATCTGGGTTCGCGGCCAGCCTCAGCGCTCTCTCTCTCTCTCTCTCTCTCTCTCACTCTCTCTCCTTAGTGAGGCCCTCTGCAACTTCGTGAGACCCGGTTTCAAAATAAAGTGTAAAAAATAGGGCCGGGGGCGTAGCGCGTAGGTAGAACGCCCCTGCGTTCAATCCCCGGTACCACAAAAAAAAAATTTTTTTATGATAAACAAAAATGTTTCCCCATTTACTTATTGAGGAATATATTATCTCTACTTTCTTAAAAAAAAAACTCTGCTAGGTGATTAGACACTAAGTACCACTTAGGAAATAAATGAAGATTCCCCACCAGAGATGGTAGCATCTTGTCCTTGGAGCTCAGTCACTTTCAAAGGCATAAAGAACAAAACAGATGACCAGTAAGCAAACATAATTACCATCCTTGATTCTACTTACATTTGCTGACCACCTATGTGTCAGGCGTGTTCCAAGCACAAGAGATGCAGAAGTACTAGTTCATGGTCCCTGCATGCGAGACTGGGCCATGGCAACCAGTATACACAATGATGACTGACTGGTGCTACAAGAATGGTCTGCAGAGGAATGGAGGGGGAACGGGGGACAGTGGCCAAGGCTCCTGGCCATAAAACAATTCATCTGATTTGCTTCTACCTAAGTCTCAATAGACGAGTGAGTGTTGGCCAACCCAAAAGGTGAGGAGGACATTTTTAGAGAGAGGGAGGTGTGTGAACCAGAACACAGAGACACTAAGCACCTTGCCAGGGTCAAAATTCAGCCTAATGCCATCCCCAGCTGGCTAGCTAAATACTGTGCTTGATATCCATCCCCGTGCTACTGAGTGTTTTTCAAGATGTTGCTGAGCGGTTTCAATATTATTTGCAAATGCCTGGATCATTTGCATCCCGATTACTTTGGGGATTGCTCTTTTACCCTTGCCCCTGTGCTGTCATTAGGTACCACCTCCTTGACCATTGATTCCTGAGCTTGCCAGGGAATAGAGAATTTTCTTGCTCCTCTCCCCACTTCCCCACCTCTTTCCATAGAGGATCCTGTATCTTTGAATTGTCTATTTAAGCACTGGGAAGGATCATATGCCTTCCCTAAAGTTAGGTTCTGTGTCTTCAGCTGTCCACAGACTGTACAAAACTTAAATACTGGAACCAGAAAAGGACAGACAGCTGACTCTGGACCTGAGATGCCGGCCCCATTCTCCCGTGCAACCCCAAAGCACTTAAATCGTGGGAAGGTTGCTATTTTAACTATAGACTCTACCTACTTTGCAAAACCTTATTTCCATGAGAAGCAAACAGAAGGAAGGTTCTTATCTCCCCCTATTTGCTGCCTGGCGGGGTGATGGGAATACAGTGGGAAGAAAGGATTCACTACCATTAATCTTAGCTCCTGGACCTAGTAAATCAGAACTGTGTTTTTCTGGACTGTTGGGAAACATCGTTAACCAGAGTTTCCTTTTCCTTAGTTAATTTGCTCATGAGTCAAGAGGTTGAAAACATGCTCTGCCTGCCACTAGAAAAGCATTTATTTCCCACGTTACAAGGTGAAGGGCTGAGGTGTCTCTTCCAAGGTCCCCCCAAGAACGCTGGCCCAGCAGTCCTGCTGAATGGGGCTTCTGGTCGCACACAAGCACGTGAACTGCCCAGTTCGCTTGGAGCAGCCTGCAGCCCATCCTGAGATGATGGTGTTGACGCTTTCACAAACATTTTCCCTCGGTGCCATTTTTTGCTTGAGGCAGGGGAAAGAGATCTTCTCATTATTTATCTTGAGCATTTGATAGGCCTCCTTTGAGAAGGTCATTGTCTGCTACAGCAAAATAATCATGGGATTTCTGGACAAGCTGGCAAGAGAAAAATGATTCATTATTTCAAGAATTATTTCGCCTTCAGTCCCCAAAATGGATGAAGGTTTCTAACAATATGTAAGAGAGAGCTAGGTTTAACTTATTATATGAAAGGTTACACTTTAAAGGGAAAAGAAGTTCAAACACTACATTTTTAGCTCCACTGTAATATAACAAGGGTCAAGGTGGCCCGTCTGTTACCCTGTGGTACTCTGGATGGTATTGTACCTCTCCTTTCGCAAGAGGAGGCCTGCCTGCCCCCCTTCCAGTCTCATCCATTGGGCCTAATGAGATTGGGAGAATTTTAGGGGGTTCTATTCAAACAGCAGCCCCTCCCTGTGGTCCCTTTGGAACATCAGAACAGAGAACATATTTGTCCATCTATAGTCTGGACCCAACCCCACAGTCCTGCTCACCATGTCACACAAAATCATACATCACCTATTATGTTGGATTATTTTTGCAATAAAGTTTATTTGGCTTAAATACAAGCCATATACTAAAATGAGGCAGCTCTCCTGATAAAGGTATAGAATTTTAAAATGAGAGCTGGAGAGGCTGGGCGATCAATGTGACCTTGAGTACTTACACACCACATGACTTATGAAAATAATGTAAAGACCCTGTGAACTCTTTCTCCTGACAGAAGGGTTTTAAATAATATTTTAAGAAAATCAAAAGTAAACATCCCCTGGACCTTCTCTACAGATTAGATCTGAAATGAAAGACCCCGAGTTACACAATTAACTATTGATTTTGTTGATCCATATTTAATTCTCACAGCAATTGAATTGAGTTTACACAGCCATGTGGGGCGGAAATACTTCACTGGGAGTGAGGCGCATTCACTTTTACATTAATTTAAAAATTAAATTGTTCTGTGCATGCGAGGCAAAAAATAGTTTATTTTTATGGTCACGGATAGCTGGCTTAAGCCTCATAAAGTGGTGCTAAGCCAGCTGAGATGGTTCATAAAGAGATTACCCTTGACAACTCATAGGTTGCCAAATAACATACAGTGGTCCCCCCCTTGTCTACAATTTTACTTTCTATGGTTTCAGGTACCCATAGTCAATCACAGTCCAAAAATAGTATATGGAAAACTCCAGAAATAAACAATTCAAAAATTTTAATTGTACACCATTCTGAGTAGCATGATGAAATCTGTTGCTCTCTCCCTCTCACAGGATGTGAGTCCTTCCTTTGTCCAATGTATTCATACCATACACCACCCACCCCTTAGCCACTTAGCCATCTTCATGTCCAAGTGCTTGAGTTCAAGTATACCTTATCAGCCTAATTCTATGTCACAATGTGTAGATCATTCATGTCACCTCATCTCCTTGTGTAACCATTGTGTCATTGCACATTATCACAAGAAGAAGGGTGAGTACAGTATAATAGTATATTTTGCTAGAACACATTCACATAAATTTTTTGGTGTGTGTGTGTGTGTGTGTGTGTGTGTGTGTGTTACTAGGGATTGAACCCAGGAGCATTCTGCCTCTGAGCTACACCCCCAGCTCTATTTTTATTTTTAACTTGGAAACAGGCTCTCATTAGGTTGCTGAGAGCCTCACTAAATTGCTGAGGCTGGCTTTGAACCTGCAATCATCCTATCTCAGCCTCCCAAGTACTGGGATTACAGGCATGCACCACTACACCTGGCCCACATTCACATAACTTTTATTGTCTATTATAATTCTATTTTATTATTGTTCATTTCTTACTGTACCTAATTTATAAATTAAATTTTATCATAGGTATGTATGTACAGGAAAAAACTGGGGTTTGTAGAATTCAGTGCTATCCGTGGTTTCAGGCATGCACCGAGGATCATGGAATATGTCTCCTGCAGATAAGAGGAGACCACTGTATTTCAGATTGCAAAGAGAGACTAAAAACCATCTATATATCCGGGAGTGGTGGCAAATGCCTGTAATACCAGCATATGGGAGACTGAGACAGGAGGATTGCAGGTCCAAAGCCAGCCTTAACAACCTAGCGAGGCTCTTAGCAACTTAGCAAGACCCTGTTTCCAAATAAAAAATGAAATAGAGTGGGGGGTATAGCCCAGAGGTAGAATGCCCCTGAGTTCCATCCCCAGTACTACAAGAAAAAAAGAAGGAAGGCAGGAAGGCAGGAAGAAAGGGAAGGAAGAAAGGACAGGCATGCTACCTGGTTCAAGAATTTTATACTAAAACAGCTATAATCTAATCTTCCTACAGTGTAATTTCTTAATTAGATACACCCAGTAATATTTGCAGGTTTATCACTTGAGTCTTGTTGCTGCCTCTAAGAATGTCATCATGTGACCTGTACATTCTTACTTGGAAGCACCAAGACACATCACCAAGTGTCCCCCTGCCTGAGCGGGGGAGGACTCTGAACGGAGCAAATTGCCTGGGACTGGCTGGGGCCAGGTGTGGCAGTGCTTGTTGGCTGCAGGAAGCCTTTAAGGGAAGGGGAAAGCTAATGTGATTACCATCTACCATGGCCTTGCTCTTTTCAATAGTATTTTGCCCCTGAGGAACTTATTGTATTAACGATTGCTCCTGGATTTCCAGAAAGTTTTGACAGCTGCTGCCTCACCCAGGCACTGGCCAAGTACACCTGGAGGGACAGGGAAAGGCCCCCTGTGGCTCAGGCAGAGCTGCCCCACCAGGGGCCAGGGGATATGAGTTCCCATGTCTCCAGTCTTAAGGAGGAAATTGCTTTTGCCCATAAGACACCCATTAGTCCAAGAGGCATCCTGATTCTCTTTTTTTATACTTTTATTGGTACATTGTAATTATACCTCACAGTGATATTTGAAGGCGTGCATTCATACATGCACACATCACTTGGTATATTACCCTCTGCATCCTGCATCCTGGTTCTTGATGCTAACCTGTAATCCAAGAGAAAGAAACCTGTAACTACTAGTATGTCCAGGGACAGGAAAGCAGATATATTATCACAAGTCAGGTGACAGTCTGAACTCTTCTTACTGTCCCTTCATTGTGAAAAAATAGACATTAAAGAACATTTGGTCAAGTCTATGAACTCTAGAAAGAAATGACGTGGAAACAGATCTGGTAGTGACAACATTGTAGAGCCTCTAAGATGTGCAAAACACAGTATCTGAACATAAAGCAGAACAAACTCCAGTCCATGGCCTCAAAAAGCTTGAATTTAGTTGAGAAGTAGAACACTGATAGGAAAAGAACCTTTTCAGTACAGTGGATATGAGCTCAGGGTCAGATGGATATTGGCCATATTATCCAGGAATCCATAGAGCAAAAGATCCCAGTGGATAAGCTACCATAGAAACTGAACCAGCACATAACTTAAAAGGATCAAGCTATAAAATCTGGTTACCATTGACAACAATACAGAATTAGAGAAAAGAGAAGAAATTCCAAATTCAATATTGAATTTATTTATTTATTTATTTATTTATTTATTTATTTATTTTGCGGTACCGGGGATTGAACGCAGGGGCACTCTACCTCCGCGCTACGCCCCCGGCCCTATTTTTTATACTTTATTTTGAAACTGTGTCTCACAAAGTTGTGGAGGGCCTCATTAAGGAGAGAGAGAAAGAAAGAGAGAGAGAGAGAGAGAGAGAGAGAGAGAGAGGGAGACAGGGAGAGAGAGAACGAGAGAGCTGAGGCTGGCTGCGAACCCGGATCCTCCGGTCCCCACCTCCCAAAGTACTGGGATTATAAGTGTGCACCACCATGCCCAGCTTCAATATTGAATTTAGAAGTTAATAGACCAAGCTGGGCATGGTGGCATATGCCCGTAGTCCCAGTACTTGGGAGGCTGAGACAGGAGGATCTGGGTTCGCCGCCAGCCTCAGCTACTTAGTGAGACCCTCCGCAACTTAGTGAGACCCTGTTTCAAAATAAAGAATAAAAAATAGGGCTGGGGGTGTAGCTCAGAGGTAGAATGCTTCTGGGTTCCATCCTCAGTTCCACAGAAAAGAAAGAAAAGTAAGTGTAAATAGTAATTAGTTAACCTATGGAAAACATCTACCTGAATGATGTTACAGACTGAAGATCAAAAGAAGCATGAGCAAATTTCAGGAATTATTTTGAAAATATGATTGGGGATGGACTCATACATAACTTTGTGTTTTAAATGTCTCTCTCAGACCAAACAGCAGGCTACACAGACTGCTCGTGTCATTCAGTGAGGCAATTCTCAGACTCCCCTTGTGATGTATTTGAAGCTTTGTTCTATATTTGCTCCATATTGAAGAATCTTTGTACATTCTATGTGAGCAGAGACTTTGCCTCATGCCCCCACTGTATCTCCAATGTCCAGAGTTCCACCTAGTTCATAGTAAGTGCTCAATAAGTAATGAATGAACAAGCAAGTGGTATGGCAGAATCACCATATTGGAGTCCATTAAGATTCTGCTCCAAATGGTCATTGTCACTGTCACATTGTGGTGGAGCCGGGGATCGGACACAGAGTAGAGGTGGGAACCATTGTCATTCTCCAACTATGGTGTCTTCCCATTCTAGGACCCCCAGTGCCTACTCGATAATGACAAGAGCATCTTACAATGGTGTCAAAAACTAGTATGCAGCACCAAATTTAGAGTGTCACATTTCTGAGTCTGTAGAATAGTTCCCACCAAGGACTCTTCTCTTTAGAACAAGGGTCAATAAGTTGATGTCGATTCTGAGTTGCCCCAGTTCTTACTATGTCAGAGTTTTATCCAGAGGAAAAGCTGACCAGCTCTTGAACTAAGGCATGAATTGCAGTAGGAGATGAGTAGCTTACACAGGAGAAGGCAAACATTCTTTCATCCATGGAGGTCACTGTGCCCCTGGATGCACCTTAGTTTACAGTCTCATTTGATTCAATTGCTGTTGTGAAAGACCTAATAGATCGGGTGCTAGGATGCACTGTGGTTCTGAAAGGATCTACCAGATTCTGTTGGAAGTACCTCCAGTTTGTCTGGTTCTTTAGGATTAGTGAATAACACAGAATGTTTTCCTTTGCTTTGGTACTCACAGCATGCCGCATAATAGAGACTTAGCACTTTCAGGTATAATTTTATGATGTCCACCATTTTGATGATATTGGAAATTTTCTTTTGGAAGGAAAACTTTCATTAAAACAAATAGTGTAAGCCAGATGGTGGTGCATATCTATAATCCCAGTACTTGGGTGGCTGAGACAGGAAGATCGCAGGTTCCAGACCAGCATCAGCAATTTAGCAAGACCCTCAGCAACTTAGTGAAACCCTGTTTCAGAATTTTAAAAAATAAAATAGGGCTGGAGGTGTGGCTCAGAGGTAGAATAGTCCCTGGGTTTCTATCTCCAGTAACACACACACACACACACACACACACACACACACACACACTAGTGTAACTTATTTTATACTCACCTGATCCAAGAAAATATTTTTCCCCCCTTGGAAGAGCAGCCAGAAACCTACCAGTCCAAAGTGAAAACATAGCTATATGGTATTAGAATATACATATGTTCCCTTCATTGCTGTATTTTTCTCTAACAAAGTTTTTGGGCTTTTTATGCTACAAATACACTGACATCGGAACCAGACATGGCCCAGTTTGCTAGATAGATAGATATCATATTTAAGACATAAAATGATTCAAAGGATAATCAAGGAGAAAAAAGTCTAATTGATCTTCAAAGTCAAGCAAGTAGCATATATATTTATCTTTCTTCATAGTGGTGCCTGCAAATTAAGAACAGAAAAGCCTGATGCGCTTACTCTCATCAGTTGGAATCATCAGCCTGACACCAAAATGAACGAATTTAGAAGTTCCCAGCTCAGGACTTGCTCAGTTCTCATTCTTGAATAAAAATTTTTGTTAACATTACTATGGTAGAAGAAGGAAAAGGAAACTAACAACACAGAGAAGCGTATTTTAGTTAGTCAAACTACTTATACAATCTATTATCAGTGAGCTGTCTCACCTGCCCAATTCCAGGTCTTCAAGAAATAGTGCAGATTTTACTTTCAGATAAATTGACCAAGTCATCAATCTGCGTTGCTAAAGGTGATCAACCTCTATTTTAAATTAGACTTGTGGCTCTGTCCAACACCTAGAAAACAAACAAACCAAATAATGCACATTTTTAAATGGGCATTTCAAGTAATGGCGCTGTTAGAATTTGCAGAAATCACAAGTTCTTTGTTGTGACTTCTTATGATTCCTTTGCTTGTTCATGTATCAGTTTTACCCCAACTTATCATTATATGCCTTTCCTCTTCTAAATGCCTTTCTCTGCCATGAGCAAAGTTTGTGATTTTCTTTGTGTTTCCTCTTTCTCTCCCCAGTGAAAGACAGGGATCCACATCTTCCCTCATTTTCTATATATGGAAATATTTCCCATCTCTGATAAAAGTAACTTCTCTGCCGGGCGTGGTGGCACACACTTATAATCCCAGTACTTTGGGAGGCGGAGACTGGAGGATCCGGGGTTCACTGCCAGCCTCAGCTCTCTCTCTCTCTCTTTCTCTCTCTCGCTCTCTCTCTCTCTCTCTCTCTCTCTCTCTACTTAGTGAGCCCCTCCACAACTTCGTGAGACCCGGTTTCAAAATAAAGTATAAAAAATAGGGCCGGGGGTGTAGCGCGGAGGTAGAATGCCCCTGGGTTCAATCCCCGGTACCGCAAAAAAAAAAAAAAAAGTAACTTCTGTTTCCTTCCATCCTTTGGATCTGGTCTTTGTGGCCATTTTTTTTTTATCTCTAAAGTATATTCTTCTTTTTTCCACAAGGTGTACTATTTTCACACAATCCTAAGCTTTCTATTCTCTCTCTCTCTCTCTCTCTCTCTTTTCTTTTCTTTTTTTTTCTTTTCTTTTCTTTTCTTTTTTTCTTTTCTTTTCTTTTCTTTTCTTTTCTTTTCTTTTCTCAGAAAGTAAACTCATTTTTCCCCTCTGGGTCTAGGGGTTTTGGCAGAGGTCATTGAAAGCCATTGATCATAGTAAAGGATAGCAATATAGTTAATATAGTCACAAAAGCACATCTAAGCTGAAAATTACTCTCCAGTGTGCCCTGGAGATGGTAAAGAATCTCTAAGACCCCAGTAAGGAAGCAGAGTGCCCCCCAGTGCCGAATCGCATCTCCCTGCCTGCGTGTGGTTGGATGGAAAGCGTGGTTCTCTGTTACAGCACATCGCATGAATTTTTCAGAAGGGCAAGTGAAGAGTAATGTGTCCAGTTGAGGTAATAGAAGGAACGGAGCACCAGGAGAAAGTAATTATCCAAGTTGGAATTTGACCAGGTTAACAGGGTTAATACCACAGCCCTTGAGAAAAGTGTGGAGAGGTCTCTTGTGTTCACCAAAGGTCATTCTATCTATTTTTATGTCTCATCCAGAAAGGAGCTCCGCCAGGAATGCAGTAAGAGGTGGCATTAGGGAAGAGATTAACTAGTGCTTCTGAGAAAAGAGAAGTGACTTCAGCTGCATCTTTTCCCTCTAGGCTGGCCTGACCCCAGCAAATGTCACTTAACATACTTTGAGATGTGCATAATCTTTGACTGAAAGACCCTGGATTAAAACACCTCCCTGTACCCACAAAAAAGAGCATAACACAAAACTCTGCCCTGAATCCATCTTCCCAATGCCCAGGATTTGCTCATCAGAAAAGAGAAATGGGGTAAATCACTCCTTCAACTTAACCCAAAGCCCCAGATTAGACAGACGTCCGGACTCCTTCTACTTATCTACACCCAACTGGAAGCTCTCCTGTCTTTCTCGTCTGCATAGCCCTGGAAGAGGCTTCTCTCCTCCACCCAACTCAATGGATCACCCTAATTTTCCTGCATCTTCTTAGCCCTAATGCATCTATGAATATTTGGTTAAAATATGCATTGTAACAATTCAAAGGATATTATGTCTATATCTGATGGTATCACTACAGATCTCACTAACACTAACACGTATAGGGAGGGAGGAGCGGGGAACAAGGAGGGCTACGGAGGGAGGGAACTACACCAAGTGGTGTGTGCATGTGTGAGTGCGTCACTCTTAATCTCACTATGATGTTTAATTGCAATGCACCAGTAAAGGTATTTAGAAATAGATAAAATAAACACTAACATGTTTTTTAAAATATCTGCATGGTATCTAATGAGAGATGTTGTGCAGTGGTAGGGGGCGCTGTGGTGACGTGTCTTCCTAATTTGGAGTTTTCCTTCCAGGTGGAGGGAGCCCCCTAGGATAACACTCCAGGCCTGGTGTGCCTGGGCAACCTCCTGGGCTCCCTCATTCATTTCCAAGAAATGAATTAGCAAGTTTAATTAGCAAGTTCAGGAAGGGAGCTGGCATTGCATAGGACGCCTCTGGATCTTCCCAAGTCTCTCTGGAGTCAGGCTGGCTGTGAGAAGCACAATTCTGTTCTGTTCTTTTGTGCTTAGGTTTGATGGGAAGGCATTTGCTCCCCAGCACAGGGCTGCCAGTTACTAAGCTTGTCTATTTCTTCCCAAAAGTGTTAGGAAACCCACTTCTTTGCAGATAGAAACCTCATTCTCCAATTGAAGCTTTCTCAGTAATAAGGCTGATATTTTAGCCTCCTGTCAAGATTTTTATTTTTCACATCATTGAGAACTTAGGGTGGGGAAGAAGGATGTTAGGGTTGATTATTGCGCCACCTCAGATTCCAATAATAGATGCACAGAAGGCAACCAATTAAGAATACTTTAGAGTCACCGCACTTTGCAGAGTGGGAAGATTGGGAAAAAACTTCAATGCAAAGAAACTCCGTGTCAGAGGGGTTACACAGCTAATTAGCACAATGCCAGCAATTGCACGCTGGTTTCCAAATACCTGTTGTAATTTGTACTGATTAAGATCCCAAGTTCTGTAGACAGGATGCTACCACTCAAATCCTGACTCCCGAACTTATTAGCCATGGGTATGTAGACTAGTATTTAGACCTATCTATCTGTATTTTTCCCATTTGTATAAAGGGGATGATAACAGCACTGTCTCCTGGGGCTGCTATAAGGATTAAATAAGGTAATTCATGCAGTATGTTCACCCCCGTGCCTGATGTATTGTAAAATTGCTTTACAAGTATGACTGTTTGCCTACCACGTGTCCCCTTAAAATGATTGGCAGTAAATCTCTGTAGCAATAGACAACTAAGAAATCATGTTGATTAAGATCCTGTTTGCATTAATTTGGGCTAAGAACTCATCATTACATTAGTGCCCAGCTGAGGAATGATGCTGGATTTGAATTTCCCAAGTAGAGTTGAATCTCTTCCTGACATTTTGCAGTGGATACACTAACCAATATTTTCAAGATACAATGTACAGATGGAAATATTTTAGAAATAATGAAAGAGTATCCTTCATCACAGGACTATAAATGATTGCCCTATTTCATAAATTTGCTATTCATTTCTCCCCCACTGTGGACAGGAGTTCCTGGCTGTACATATATAACATGTATCTCTTTGAAGCTGACATCATGTATATATATAGCTGGCTCATCACTTGAGTTTCTCTGTGTCACCGCATGTCTCCTCCATATTTTTCTTATGGTGAGGATCCGTATCTCCTCATAATTGATCTTTCCTTGTGTTCAGGGTACTGCTCTAGGCAAAAATCTCTATTCCGTCTTTACTATTGCCTGTGAAAAAATATGGTATGCATTTCTGTGCTAAAAATCAGGAAACTGAGTTTCCAGGTCCAATTTCCCTTGAACTTGAATTCCTGTGAATCGCAGATTCCACAGATGCCCCATGTAAAGTACAGCCGACCCCAGCTTGCTCCACCTTCCAGGCTGATGTCAGAGCACACTGAGGTCACTGATAGGAAAGCTGTTTGGAAATAAAGGTATTTATAACCCAGATACTGGCTGATAATTCCTTGAGTCTGGTTGGGTTTCTTAGAACCTCTTGCAGTGGGCATGTTTCTGTGCTTCTGTATTTACAGTGGGCATGTTTCTGTGCTTCTGTATTTACAGTGAGT
The DNA here is from genome assembly GCA_004027185.1 of Glis glis. Classification (NCBI taxonomy): domain Eukaryota; kingdom Metazoa; phylum Chordata; class Mammalia; order Rodentia; family Gliridae; genus Glis; species Glis glis. Next base: position 1,790 of record PVJS01020761.1, on the reverse strand, counting down.
CTGTCCATTACAGAATCTAAAAGGGGAAGAGATAGACTGGGCATATACTGATCCTAAAGTAGACGACAGAGTGGTGTACAAAGGTGGCAGGGCCAACTTAGACAACAACTCATTAGAAAGCCCTCCCTCTTTTTTACCATTTATCTTAATCCTATTTACCCTTCAAAATCTTCCCAGGAGCACCCTCTTCTCTTCTACGAAACTTCCTCTGAGCATCAAAACCACAAGATTATTTGCACAAATCTGGTCACATAGTAAATTGGTTTGACTGATTGATTGACTGTTTGACAAGGAACTAAATTAGTTAAGGTATCATTCTCGAGAGATTTCTGGAGAATATGTCACTATCTACCTCTCGCTTGGATTATCACTAAAAATTCCATGGTTACCCTAAAGACAGGAAAATGTAGTAAGAATATGCAAAGCTATTGATCTTAAACTTGAAAATATTTCCCATCTTGCCTATTTAGCCCTATTTTTGTACCCAAGTGCAAAATAAAATAAAGCCCCACTAAAAAGTCAACCATTCAACTGTTGCCACCTATAGGTGACAAATGTAGTGTACCGATGTTGTAATTCTTTTCTTTTTTTTTTTTTTTGCGGTACCGGAGATTGAACCCAGGGGCATTCTACCTCCAAGCCACACCCCCAGCCCTATTTCTTTTCTTTATTTTGAAACCGGGTCTCACGAAGTTGCGGAGGGCCTCACTAAGTAGCTAAGGCTGGCTGCGAACCCGGATCCTCCGGTCTCTGCCTCCCATCTACTGGGATTACAAGTGTGTGCCACCACGCCTGGCCTGATGTTGTAATTCTGATGGAGCACAACCTGTGAAGGAAATGGCGAGGCCGTGTTTGCCATCGCTGTGGTTCTAGAGTTCTATTTCAGATGTTCCCCTTGAACGTCCTCTTGGCTGATATTTGTTAGCTACTTTTCCAAGATAAAGGTTAAGAGCTTGGTCTCTGTGAGCAGACTGCCTAGATCCAAGTCCCAACTCCATCACATACTGCACAAGACCTTAAACAGGTTACCTAACTTCCTCAAGCCCCGTGGCTGGTAAACAGAGACTAATGGCACCTACCCCATAGAGGAGATGCCAGGACAGGTGGTCCCTGCAGGTGTGTAGCAGTGTCTACACCCAAGCAGACGCTCAGTTAAGTGGGAACTGTTATCACCGTGATTAGTTTGCAAAGCACCTTCACTTGGAGTTGCTGCAAACTGAACACACACTATTTTGTTACCATTTGCCAGAGAGATCAGTAACACGTCACTGTTAGACCTCAATGCCTCATTATATTTAAATTTAAAGTAAAATGACATAAAAAGTTGAAAAATTGCTGAGATCTGACAAGACAGCACTGAGGCTAGTTCGGTACGCTCCTGCACAAAGGCAGGGGAATAAGTCGCTTTCCGGCTGTTGTTCTTAGCTGGCAGAACCACTGGAAAAGCCAAGGCCAGCACTGGGACTCTTCTGTTGCTAACACAAGTTTCCACTGGAAAACTCCTGATGCTTTAGCATTGGGCTAGTCAGGCCTTTAGGGAGAAAGCAGAAAGGAAGTGGGGGGACCGGGAGGACATTAAAAAATAAAGAAGTAGAAGCCTGGGCGTGGTGGCACACACCTATAATCCCAGTACTTAGAAGGCTGAGACAGGAGGATCATGAGTTAGAGGCCAGCCTCAGCAACCTAGCAAGACCTTCAGTAATTTATTGAGACCCTGTTTCAAAATAAAAAGTGCTGGGGGTATACTTGGAAGATGCCCTGGATTCAAAGAGGGAGCAGGTGGGGGGAGG
>PVJS01020760.1:0-32247 GCA_004027185.1 Glis glis | reverse complement strand
ACATATGTCCCTTCTTTTTTTGTGTTTGGCTAATCTCACTTAACATAATGTTCTCCAGATCTTTCCATTTTCTTGCAAATGCTGTTATTTTGTTCTTCTTTATTGCTGAGTAGAATTCCATTGTGTGTATTTCCCATAATTTTGTAATCCATTCATCTGTTGATGGACATCTAGGTTGGTTCCATAATTTGGCCACTGTGAATTGTGGGAGCAGCACTTTTTAAATGTTTTGTGACTCTCAGCATTTACTTAACTTCGCTTGGCAGGAGTCTCTGGGAGGACTCACCCCGAGGAGAGTGAGGCAGTCTGAAATCCTCTCCAAGGTAGATCCATGAACAGAGTAGGGTTCTCCTCACATACCCGTGCACCTTCAAGGTTGTTACAGAAGATAAAGGGACCATATATATGCTCTTTGGAATGGAAGACAGAGGGGTGGGGTGGGGGAGAAAGAGAGAGAGAGAGAAAGAGGAGAGAGAGGGGAGAGAGAAACAGACATAGAGTGACTTAATTGTACCTTGGAATCGTAGTGAAAGAGCGAGGGACCAGGACCTTAAGCAGGGCTTAGTGTCTGTCTCTACTACTCACTGGCAGTTTGACCTTGAGGAATGTTGTCCCTAATTTATGAAATAGGGAAAGGAATACCTCCCCGGAGTGTTGCTGGGAGGGTTAATTATGAAACGTGAATGAATGAAGGTGCTTGGCAGGTAGAGTCCTGAACACTGACTGAGAAGCTAGTTCAGGGAGCAGCTGATGTTGGCATGGCCGTTGGGGACTTAGGACAGCAGGCTTGTCCTCTAGCTTAGTTGACCATCTTGGTTAGCTCTGAAGGCAGACAGAGGGGCTGGCAGAGAAGATGGGAGGAGAGAGCTGAGGCTGAGGGCATGGCAAGAGGAGCCCCCACATGCCTGTGTCAGGGCCAAGCACCAGGATTCGTGCATTCCAAATCCCTGCAGAAAACAGACTCCCAGGGCATGCCTGATGCTGTTCCTGCTGCACAAAAGGGTAAACAGAGTCAGACCAAAAAGCATCCGGAATATACACCAGGAGAGGCCCAGAGGCCTGCAAGCAGCAAGGATCAAAGCACACAAGTCCCAGGCTCTGATCACTCTGTCTCCAAGGTCCCTTGCATTCCCTCCTTCTTCTAGACTTGCCTGCCAGCCTGCCCCATCATCTGTCATGTGGCCCATTACAACGGCTCCATCACTGCACCAGCCTATGGCCTCTGCTACTCCACTTCATCTCCAGTAGCTTTCAGCTGGATTGTTTTGAGACCTATATCTCAATTGGTGCTTGAAAATCTTCAAATGGGTCTCCACAAGACCTCTGCCCAAAGCAGAGACTCGCAGCTAGATGTGATGGTGCATGTCTGTAATCCTAGTATATGGGAGGCTGAAATAGGAGGATCACAAGTTCAAGACCAGCCTCAGCAATTTAACTGTTAGCTACCTAGTGAGACCCTGTTTCAAAACGAAAAATAATAAAAGGGCTGGGGGTGTAGCTCGGAGGTAGAATGCCTCTGGGTTCAATCCCTAGATGGCAGACTGTTGCCAGTAATGTAACGCTGACGTCCACTCCACCCATCTGAGAAATGACTGTGGTGAAGTCACAGGACACAGGAGCAGGGACCAGCTTTGGAAGTCACACAGTCAGTGGTCTCAGCTGCTAGTGCTCATGACAGTCACCTGGAGGGACTTGTCAGTTGTAATTCCCCTGACCCCATGCACGCAGCCATGCACGCATTGGAAATCCTTGCAGCGGATCTGAAGTGGGGCTCAGGAGTCTATATTTGACACAAGCTCCCCAGATCTTATTTTATTGGCACTGGGTATGGAAACCAGAGTCAGTTGACCTCTGAGCTCCACTCCTAACCCTTTCTATGTTTATTTTGAAACAGGGTCTTGAAACAGTTGCTGAGGCTGGCCATGAACCTGTGATCCTCCTGTCTTGGCATCCCAAATCCTGGGATTACAGTCATGGGCCACCACACCCAGCTTCTCCAGACAATTTGAATGCACATGATTCTTAGATCATATTTTAATAGACATTGATTCAATAGAAATTGGAAAGTAAATAAAGATCACCCTTTATTTAATAAGGATGATGAAGCTGATGCCTAGCCAGTCTGTGGGGGCTGAGCCATGGGTTAAGACATCCTCTGACTTCCCGAGTGGGGCTCTCTCCACTTCACCAGGGACCAGTGAGCTCCAGGTCATCCATGGAAGGAACGGGTTTTGGAGAGAGGGGGAGCAAGTCTCACCCTCTGGAGAGTTGACCTGGAAGTTGAATGAAATAAACACAGGAAGCAACAGAGAGGAGCCTATGAGGCTGACAGTCATAGTGATTTGAACTGGCTGCTTAGAGTGAAAGGAAGCATTCAGGGGGAGAGAATTATGCTGGACCAAGGGATAAAACCTCCCTCAGAGAAATATGGTGACCACAAGCTTCCAGGGAGGCCTGATCATGCTCCACAAAGTTCTCACCTTGACCATGGAAGAATCAGCCCGCACAGTTGCAAGGATTTTTAAGCATGGGTGTTTTGGTTCAGAAGCAGAGCCTGAGACAGGGACCTGGGGGCAGGAGGGCAGGGCAGGGGCTGCGAATAAACAGGAAGTGGCCTCCGCTGAAGTCCACCTTCTATCTGATCCCATGGGGAGCTCAGGGACATGACTCCACAGAGCTGGTCCCACCAAGGCAAGAGCTGTACTGGTATACTTATATATCAGTCTGTTAGGGGCTGTAGGCTTCCCTCCTGGGGAGTCGGGTGGGGTGGCTTCATTCAGTGAGGGATTCTCCAGAGAGGGAGCTGCTGTGAGTGGTGGCAGCCAACACTCAGGGCAGGTGGGTGATGGACATGCTGGCAAACGAGGGGATCTGGAGGGGCACACACATGGTCTACTACAACCCAACTCCCTGCGCTCTACAGAGCGGGAAGCTGGTCCTGAGGAAAAAAAAATAGTGACTTGTCAAAGGCCACATAACTCAGTCTTTGAGTTTAGCGCTCCAGTTGCTTTGATCAAAAGTGCTCTATTGGCCAGGCATGGTGGTGCACACCTGTAATCCCAGTACTTAGGAGGCAGAGACAGAAGGATGGCAGGTGCGAGGTCAGCCTCAGCAACTTAGGGAGACCCTCAGTGACTTAGCAAGACCCTGTTTCAAATTAAAAAACAAAATAGGGCTGGGGGTGTAGCTTGGAGGTAGAATGCCCTTGGGTTCAATCTCCAGTAACACATCATGCGCGCGCGCGCACACACACACACGCACACGCTTTATTTTTAACGTGTCCCTTATTTTCAGCCACAGATCATCAGAGCTAGAGGGCACCCCCTGGCAGAATCTGGTTTTTGTCCTTGCTCAGCCTAGCCAGCCATCAGCTGCTGAACTTCAGGGCAGGATGCAAGACGTCTCTTTAAAGCTGGTGCCATATTGATTTTTTTTCAGGCACTTGTCTTTGCTTCATCTGTCTTATGCACTGTAATGAATTGCTTTGCCTTCATGCTTATGCCTGGGGGTGACTTTACTGTGAAAGGGGCTATTTCACAAAGCAAACAGACAGCAATATCCTTTCCAGTATTTTTGCCGAATGGATGAAAAAGGCATCCTCGAATGAATGAGAATATTGAAATAATTGAGTTTAGAACTAAAAGGGGAACCTCAGAAATCAGCTGGGGATTGGGGACTGGAGGGACATTTCCAGTGCCTATGATAAGAAAACATACTTTCTAGTTGGGCGTGGTGGTACATGCTTGTAATCCCAGTTCTTGAGAGACTGAGACAGGACGACTGCAGGTTCAAGGACAGCCTCATCAAGTAGTGAGACTCTCCGTCAACCTAGTGAGACCCTGTTTCAAAATTAAAATATAATAGGGCTGGGGGTATAGCTCGGAGGTAAAATGTCCCTGGTTCAATCCCCAGTACCACACACACACACAAAAGAAAACACACTTTGTTCACTCACTTTTTCCATTGGCAGGTTCTGACTACAAACCTGCAGAAATAAAATAGTTAATTTCATCTCCCTACATTTTATTAATCAGACTCACAGCAGAGTAAACAATAAAATAACATTTCAGGATTTCCTACGATGTCACTTATGGCCTAGTAGAGTTTCTGGTCAGTGTGAGCAAATCTAAGTCACCGCCTGAGTTGATATCATGCCGTCCCAGCACAAAGCAGCTTGACATCTTCATTAAGGCGCGTGGCCTAGCGATGAGTGAATGTAGACTCCCCAGTGTTTGAGTCTGCGTTCTCACTGCTGTGATCCAAAACACCTGACCACCACAATTGAGAGGAAGGAGATTTATTTGCTCACAGTTCTGGAGACTTCAGGGGTTCAGTCCATGTTAGGCCGGGTTACATCAGTGGAGCTCAGGTCATGGTGTGGGCATGAGAGAGAGAGAGAGAGAGAGAGAGAGAGAGAGCCCTCAATGCTCACATCACCAAAGCCAGAAGCAAGAGAGAGAGCTCATGAAGGGGGTTCAAGGACACATGCACAGTCTCTAAGGCCACACCCCCAGGGACTCACCTCGTCCAGTCACACTCTACCCGCCTAGGTTACCAGCCAATAAATTCATTATAATGGATTTATCCACTGATGAGATTACAATCCTCATGATTTAGTTATATCAACTTTGAACATCAATGCGTGAGCCCTTTCACAGCACATTCTATGTCCCCACCCTAACACTCGGGAAGTGCTTTGAAATATGGAATCGGCTCTTGGATCTCAATTTCAACCTCAAATCCCTTTGGGAGTCTGGGAATGCCAGTTGGCATTCTATACATATTTCCACATATTTCCAGATGATAGATGGGAAGACTGAGACCTAGCATGGACAAGTCATTTTTCCCAAAACAACACAGCAAAGAAGATGCAAGACTGAGGCATTTCCTCAGGATTCAACGATAAAACGTGAGAGTTGGTGAGATAATGATCAAACACACACATTGTAAATAGTAAAGCTCTCTATGTATGTAAGTGGTCACCTTTTCTGAGTGCATCGTTTTGATAGATTGCCCGACATGCAGCAGCAGGACAGGAGTAGTCAGCAGGAACCTGGAAATTCTCAGGACTTACAGTTTTTAATGAGGAAAGAACCAGGACATTTTCCCATGGCATCTCTTGAAGGTGATCCCTGCAGCACTGACGGATGGTCCTTCCCTATTTTAACAGCATTCTAGTGGTGATGTCATAGCAAATAAATTTAAGTGACACACGGAGCGCAGTCGCAGACTTTAAATTCTAACTAAGCACTATATATTTTTTTTCCTGAAGATATGGCACCCAGCAGATTGACCTGCATTCCTGAGTCATATTTATAGGACAAAAGCTTTCTTGGCAGCAACATAAATTAGTTCATGATCTTCAAGACCCGTGAGATAAACCAGCAAGAAAAGCTGGGTGCATGTGGCTTTTGACATCTAGAAGGGCTGGATTCATTATTATTCTGCCTTGTTCCTCCTGCATTCACCGCCATGTTGGCTCGAGCTGTGCCCCTGAGGTGCTGTTCTCATCAAGAAGAGTGGCTTCACAGGTGCCAGGACTGCTGGGAAGACGTGGGGTTATTTGAAGGGTGCTGCTCAATTGCTTCCTTTGGTCCTCTCCTGCTGATCCTGAAATTCTATTCATGTGGCTCCATTCGACTTCATTGGCATCAAGCTGGAAGGGACCTGAGAGAACATCTAAACTGATGTCTTCATTGTACAGGTGAGAAAACAGAAGTTCACTTTGGGGGTGTGTCTTGCCTGTGGCCACTCAGCTCAGAAGAGAGCCAGATCTGCCTCTTTCTGGAGGGTTGATTTCGCCACGTCTGGCAACCTTTATAGCTGAACAAAAATAGCATGGGAATCAGACTCTGAGGTGGACACCCAGTGTGATAGTCAATCTAGTTTGTCAACTTGACCTGATCATGACACACCCAAGATCATGTGACTTTGGGTGTGTAACAGCAGATTAAACAGAAAGCCCTGCCCTGAATGTAGGCAGCAGGATTCTGATAGGTGCAGGACTTAGATAAAAGAGGGAGAAGCCGCGTAGAGTGCTGCGCAACTCTTTCCGAAGAAAACGCATCTGCTCTCGCCTGAGATCGTCGGCCTCCAGCTCATAGAACTGGAACTTCGCCACTTCTCTGAAGAGCTTCTTGATCTTCTGCTCTCGTCTGAGATCGTCGGCCTCCAGCCCTTCGAACTGAAACTTCACCATCGTTTCTCCGAAGAGCTTCCTGATATTCACATCTTAGACTGGGACTGAATTAGTGGTTGCTCCGATCCTAAGATTCCAGCTCTTAGACCGCTCGACCAGCTACTGGTTCCTCTGACTCTCCACGTGCAGTCGGAACTTGGGACTACATTGCTTAAAACTGTAAGCCCATCTGATAAATCCCTTTTTCAAATATACTCATTCTGTGAATTCTGTTAATCTACTGAACCCTGTCCAATACACCCAGCCACACAGTCACCCTTTCAACACATACTTTATTGATCACTGTGCTAAGCACCAAGAACATAGAGGCGAAGATCAAGACTTTGCTTTCATGAGCTTCTCATTTAGGGAGAGAGATGAACCAATACATTAATTAGAAAGTAAACAGACAACACCAAAGAGTTAGAAGTACTGTGAGATAAGATGAAGCCACATGGTTTTCATGTTTGTGTTCCTCCAAAACGTGCATTGAAAGTTAATCCTCAATGCAACAGTATTAAGAGGTGGAGCCTTTAGAAAGTGATTAGACCGTAAGGACTTCACCTTCATGGATGGGATTAGAGCCTTATAAATGGGCTTGAGGTGGTGAGTTCACCTTTCCCTCTCCTCTGCCATGTGAGGACACAGTATTCACCACCTCTAGAGGAAGCAGTGTTCAAGGTACCTTCTTGGAAGTAGTCCCTGAACCCTCACTAGACACCAGACCTACAGACACCTTGATCTTGGGCTTCCTGGCCTCTGTAACTGTAATAAATATATCTTTATTTTTCATAAATTACCCAGTCTCGGGTATTTTGTTACAGCAGCAGAAATGGACTAAGACAACCAGAAACAATTTTTCTGTCATAATAGGATGAATGTGACTGATCTCGGGGTTGATTAAGAGATGGAAAGATTTAGATTGATTTTTTATCAGTGTTGGTGTTAGGTGTTGTTTTCTTACTGTTTCTATGTTATTTTCTTGGGGGAATAGGAAGTGAAATCCACTTCTATGTATAAAGTCAAAGAGAAACTTCCACTCAAAAACTTGTCATGAATGTTCATAGCAGCAGTATTCATAAGAGCCCAAAAGTGGAAACGACCCAGATGTTCATCAACTGATGAACGGATAAATAGCATGTGCTATATCCATACAAGGGAATGTTACTTGGCAATAAAAAGGAATGAAGTACGGATTCATGCTACATTATGAAAACATTATGTTAAATGAAACAAGCCAACACCACCAAAGAACACATATTGCAAGATTCACTTATATGAAATGTCCAGAGCACATAAATGTTTAAATAGAAAGTAGATTAGTGCTTGTCTAAGGCTGGGGTGGTATTTGGAGGGAAAATTGGAAGTGACCCATTAATGGGTATGGGGTTTCTTTTCAAGTGATGAAACTATTTTAAAAATTATTGTGGTGCCAGGTGTGGTGGTACATGCCTGTAATCCCAGTACTTGGCAGGCTGAGACAAGAGGATGGCAGGTTGGAGGCCAGCCTCAGCAACTTAGCAAGACCCTGTTTCAAAATAAAATGGGCTGGGGATATGATGGAGGTAGAATGCCTCTGGGTTCAATCCCCAATACAAAAAAAAATTGTAGTGATAGTTGTACAACTCTGTGAACATACTAAACACCATTATTAATTAACATGGTATGTGAACTAGCTCTCAATAAAGTTACTAGAAAAATAAGAGTAAAAAGCATCTGCCCTGATCTTAATTTGGGTTGCCATGACCACATACCAAACACAGAGGGCTTAAACAACAGACATTTATTGCTCACAGTCCTGGGGGTTGGGAAGCCCAAGGCCAAGGTGCCAGACAATTCAGCCCCTGGTAAGGGCTCTTTTGCCAGCGGACACTCAGCCTCACTCTTACTGGGTCCTCAATGGCTTTTACTCTGTGTTTTTGGAAAGAGAGAGAGAGAGAGAGAGAGAGAGAGAAGAGAGAGAGAGAGAGAGAGAGAGAGAGAGAGAGAGCATGCTCTGGTGTCCCTTCTCATTAGGGCACCAATCCTATAGGACCAGGGCTCCACTCTTATGACCTCCTTGAACCTTAATTGCCTCCTAAAGGCTCCATCTCCAAATACCATCACATTGGTAAGATGATACATCCAAAAATGGAGCGTTTAGCTGTGCTGGCAAGAAGAGACAGAGGGTATGAGTTTGACTTGCCTGCCCTCTGGGAGAGCAGAGTTTGGTCAAGGAAGATGAAGTAAGCCTACGGATGTTGCTAACTTGAGACCAAGGGTTCTCAGAATCACAAATCCTTAAAGAGTTATATGATGAGCTAAATGGTGCCCCCATTCTCCAAATTCATATGTGACTGTATTTGGAGGTAGGGCATTAAAAGAGGTGATTAAGTTACAATGAGACTGTATGGGTCGATCCTAATACATTCCCCTGGCATCCTTATAAGAAGAGAAAATTTGAACACGTAGACACTAGAGGCGCCTGTGCACAGAGGAAAGACCCTGTGAGAAGGCGACCATCTGTAACCGAGGGCAGAAGCCTCGGGAGGAACTTCCCTGCTGGCACCTTCATCTTTGATTTTCAGTCTCCACAACTGTGGGAAAATTAATTCCTGTCATTTAAGCCACCCAGTCTGTGCTATCTTTGTTGTTGTTGTTGTTGTTTTTGTCTTGCTAAGTAGCTGAGGCTGGTCTCAAACCTGCGATCCTCCTGTCTCAGCCTTCCAAGTAGGTACTGAGATTACAGGCATGTGCCACCGCGTCAGACTTGAGTCTGTGCCATTTTGTTATGGAAGCCTTGGAAAATGAATAACAGTTACAAGGAGAAAGACATTTCATCTGGCTAAAGGGGAAATATGTTCTGGAATCTTTCAGAAACTTGGTTCCAGCTGGGTGTGGTGGCGCACGCTTGTAATCCCAGTACTTGGGAGGCTGAGACCAGAGGATCCTGGTTCGCGGCCAGCCTCAGCTACTTAGTGAGGCCCTCTGCAACTTAGTGAGACCCTGTTTCAAAATAAAGAATAAAAAAATAGGGCTAGGGGTGTAGCTCAGAGGTAAAATGCCCCTGGGTTCAATCCCCAGTTCCTCCCCTCCCCCCCCAAAGAAGAAACTTGGTGTCATGAGGACAGGGAACTAAAAGGGATATGACCACAGCCATTTGCAGCCATTATGCTTGCGAAGTGTCACACGGGCCAGAAAGCCTTGGAGGTGGAGGATTTCACAGGTGTGTGTGCATGCATATTTATGAAGCAGAGTGCTGCAGGACGAGGCACAGAGGCATGTGAGCCTGGGTGGCTTTGGGAGCAGCTGGAAGTTGAGTTTGGTAATGGCCCAGGAATTCATGACAGGGGTAGTCTGAAGAGGTGAGCTGGGGCCACACCATGGAAACTGATCCAAAGAATGGCCCCACTTGTGCAGGGCTAGATTAAAATCAGGAAGACGGAAGCCCCTGTTTCCCCAGGGGCTACATGGAGAAGAGGATGCACTGGTTAGTGGTCATTTTGGAAGTCAGGGAGCTTGGGCCCACTTATGGGTTATGGACAAGGAGGAGGTAGGAATATCGACAAGGAAGGAGCTGTCCCCTCTCAAAGGGCATGCAACACTTAGGGGCGGTTGGGTCCATGCAAAGAGAGTCTGGTTTGGAGGAAGATGTGTTAGAAAGGAGCAGAAGGGGGAGAATAAATGGATGGAACTAATATCTGCAGAGCAGCTTCCGGTCCCAAACACTCTGCGAAGCCCTTCACATGCATTATCTCAGCTCCTCCTCACAATGGCATGGCGGAAGGTGGAGTTGGTGCCGTCTTGCAGGTATGGAAACAAATGGGGGTAATCAAATGCCCCAAAGCAAACAACTAGTGGCCAGCCTGGGCTACAGATCTAAATCTCTTCACTTCTTTTCTGCACCCCCTCCCCACTTCTGCAGTGAGTTTTGAAAGGACAGATTGCCTGGCCAGATGGGCCATCTGCCCTGTTCTGGCTGACCACAGTCCATCTACGCCTCTGGCATAAACATGCATTGTTCACCCAACCAGAGGAGTTTGGACACCATCCTGGCCTCCCCGGGCTCCCGAAGGCCACAAGACAAGCCACCGGAGATTGAATGGAGGCTCTTTGGTCCAAGGGGGTCCTTGGTGAGCTCAGAGAGCTCGAGGGAAGTGTGTGTGACAAGTGTACTTACTGTGTTCTTTGAACTCTAGTAGAGGGGGACCTTTCTAAGTACAACTAGTGAATCGAGGGACAATTCTTTTCAGCCAGTTATCATCCAAGAAGAGATGAACAATAAACCAATCCATTTTAACCTTTAGCTGCAGAAGGCCTTGGGGGAAATGACATGTTCCCATTTATTAAAGACCTACTATGCACCCGGTGCATAGTAGGCACATACACATGTTACCTTATGGCTTAACAGCAGAATGGGATGATCCATTGCCAGCCACTGACGTCAACTTAGCAGGGATGCCAGAGCCCTTGTCACATGGGACCCACTAGGAAGGTCAACCCCAAGGCCTACAGAGTGGACAGAATGGGGGCGGGGGTCATCCACCTGGCATGCACCCCATGGCCACGCATAGCCAGGACCCTGCATGCAGTCTCATGCCCGGAGCGGGGCAGAACGTCTGAGCTTTTCATGTCTTCAGAGCCACTGCAAAGCCTCTCTGATAGCTTCTCTGATAGCTTCTGCTTTTCTGGCAGCGTCAGGACATCTCCCCACAGGCTCAGCGGTTCCCTTTCTCCATCCTGTGAGGCTACCAACTGTGAATTCAGCACGAAATCAAAGCCTGTTCTCCTCGATTTCTCTCCTTCCTTTGTTAGGGAATTTTCTGTTTCATTAGAGCAGATTTGAGCAACTGATACTCCTCCACCAGCGAGATTCTGTATGTGTGAAGATCCCACTGGGCTGGCCCTCTAGAGAGCCCTTATTTTCTGAGCTAGTGGTTCACTGGGGGTGGACTTGAGGAAGCTGATAAGTGTATAACTACGTGTCTGAAGGTCCCTATCTCTCAAATCAGTTACCCTGCCTCCTGTTAGTCTGCACTGCAGCCTCTTAACTCCTGCTGGACACAGCCTCTAGTGGCCTCCCCCTTCCACTTGCCTGTCACTCAGCTGGAAAGGCTCAGTGGACCTGGAGCAGGCAGGACAAGAAAGGCCACCTCAGAACTTGGGAGTAAACATGAGCAGGGCCTGGATGCTAGGCAGAGGAGGGTAAGTCTAGGACCAAAAAGGCTGGGATGGGGGTAGGGAGTAGAAGTGACACATGAGCTGATTTCTGATAATTTGCTGCACATGAGACAATACCCTGAGTGTCGTGTGTGTGTGTGTGTGTGTGTGTGTGTGTGTGTGTTACTGGGGATTGAACCCAGGGAACATGCTACTTCTGAGTCACACCCCCAGTCCTTTTTATATTTTTATTTTGAAACAGAGTCTCACTAAGTTGCTGAGGCTGACCTCAAATCTGTGATCCTCCTGTCTCAACCTCCATAGTATTGGGATTACAGGTATGTGCCACCATGCCCAGTTTCCATCCTAAGCCTCTTAAATTAGACACTACTAGCAGGGTTATCCTCCTACTATGTGATTCTAACTTCATAACTTCTCTGCTTAAAACCCCTCCACTTTGGAACTGATATAATAGAGATCCAAACCTTCTTATAACATTGAAGACTCCAGTTCCAGCCCCTGCCCAGTCTTTCACCCTATTCCTTCCTCACATCTACAGTCATATCTGGACTGATGCTCACAATTCTCCAAAGACATCCTCTTATGCCTCCGACTCGCGGTAGTGCTGATCCTTTGGCCGCAATGCCTTTACATGTCTTCATCTGTCAGATGATGCCTGTTAGCTCCTCAAGTGTCTCCTCCTCTCATCTCCCCCGGCTGGGACAGCTGTCCTTTGCTTGGGTTTGCTTACACCCATCCTAGACACAGTCCCCCACATGGCAGTCATCTGCCTCCTTCAGCTCCCTCAGGGCTGGGCCTGTCCCTTGAGTGCTCAGCACTTCCATGGCTCTGAGCATGTGGCCACTCCCTTGGAAATACCTATTGTGCAAATGACTGAGCCCATTTGCAGAGAGGCAGGTGGGATTCCAAACTCCTTTCAAAAACAGTCAGAAAGCTCCTGGTAGCTAGTTACTTTTGGTACCCAGGAAGCTGCTGGAGCACTCTGGGCATGTGTAAAAAGAGCATCATCAATGGGCTTTAGTGGGTGCAGACATGGAAGGCCCTGTATTTCCAGAAAGTACAGAGGAAGAAACAAGGATAATCACCAGAAGTTCTGACTTCGGAGCTATTCACGCCTGGGCAATTTGGAAGGCAGCAGAGCACTCTGGGTTGAGCCAGGGGTTTATTTATTCTGCCAACTTCAAGCCAGCATTAATAATATAATGGCTTACAAATGGCCTGGCTTAGCCTCCATCACTGTGCAAGCCCAGGGTGCCCTCCCCTCAGCACACAGGCATTCATTACTTACTCATTATTCATTCATTCAACACATAAACCATGAAGAGCCAGCTCTAGAGTCCCTCTATGCTTATACCTGGCAACTCAGAGATGCTCAGAGACAGTGGACTCATGAGGGATGGGGAAGGCAGGTGGTCCATCTAGTACCAAGAGTACAATGGGGGACTCAGCACAGAGGGGGTCTCCTTTCCCAGGCAGGGGTTCAAGGAAGGCTCAGATTGAGGGGTGAACAGAGGAGGGAGCAATGCTGCGTATGAATGGGACTTCGGGTTGTTCATCACCGGTGGACAATGATGCCAGAGAGGGGGGCAGGGGCTACCCTAGGGGACCTTGAATGACAGGCCAATCATCACTGTCTTAACTTTTGGGTGATGGGAGGCACTGAAGGGCTTTGAGCAAGGAAAGACAGGATCTGATTTGCAGAAACTACCAGTTTGCAATTTGGAGAGTGGAATGAGGCTGGAAGCACACGATGAGGGGCAGGGAGTAATTAATCATAATGGGTGAAGGAGGCTGGTCCTGTTCTGGTGCTGACCCACAGGGGGACTCACTTCCTGCTCCCTGACTCTCACAACTATCAGATCTTCCCTCCTCTCGCTGGGTGTCTGCAGGGTCAGAGGAGCTGCATTCTTTAGCTATCTGGTCTGTGCGATTCGTGGGGCCCTCAGGGACGTGTGGCCTTCATACCACCTTCTCGCCACCCTGACACCTGTTACAGACATTCCCGAGGTCCAATGGGCTTCACAAAGGCACAAAATGGAGATCCTCTCTCCAAAGCCCTGTGCTGAAAATACCTGCACTTTTCTCGTTCTTTCCAGCCTGTTTAGAAAGTGATTTGCCAAAAGCCACGGCCATAGACCCAATCGGAGGGCCAGAGCACCCTCTCCTCAGCCCTCTCCCTCAGCCTTCATTTATCTGAAAATGGCATAATTTCTCTTTTATTTTTAAGGGATGGTTTCTCCAGATATAGAATTATTGGTGGCAGGGTTTTTGTTGTCGTTCTTTAAGGACTTTAAATAGGTCATTCCACTGCCTTCTGACCTCCTTAGTTTTTTTTTTTATGAGAAATCAGCTGTTAATCTTATTGAGGATCCTTTGTACATGATGAATTGGTTCTCTTGCTCTTTTGAAATTCCTTCTTTGTCCTTCGGTTATAACAATTTAACTATAATGTGTCTTGGTATGGGTCTCTGAGTTTATCTTGTTTTTTTTTTAATCAAACTTCCTGGATGTGCAGGTTCATATCTTTCTTCAGGTTTAGGAGTTTTTAACTCATGGTTTCCTCTGATATTTTTGTTCTCCTTTCTCTGTCTCTTCTCCTTCTGGAATTCCTATGATATGATATATACATTAGTATAATTGATGGTGTCACACAGGTCCCTCAAACTCTGTTCATTTTTCTTTATTCTTTTTTTCTTCCTGTTCCTCAAATTGGATCATTTCAATTGTCTTATCTTCAAGTTCTCTGATTTTTTTATTCAACTGTTCAATTCTACTGTTAAGCCCTCCAGTGAATTTTTCATTTCAGCTATTATACTTTACAGCTCTCTTTTCTTTTTAATTTCTACTTCTTTACTAATATTCTCATTTTGTTGATACATCATTTTCCTAATTTCCTTTACTCCTTGTCTATGGTTTCATTTAGCTCATCAAACACTTTAATACAGTTGATTTAATGTCTTTGACTAATAATTCCAATGTCTGGTCTTCCTCAGAGATGGTCTGCCAAGATATTTTTTCCTATTATGGGCAACAACTTACTTGTTTCTTTGTATATTTTGTAATTTTTTGTTGTGATCTAGACATTATGAGTATTAAAATGTAGTGACTCTGTAAACAAGATCCTCCCCTCAGGAATTGCTGATTTTTTTTTCTTGTTGAAGACTGGTGTCATCTGTTTGTGGGGTTTTTTCCAAGTTATTTTTGCAAAGTATGTATTCCTTGTTGTATGTGGTCACTGAAGTATCTGTTCTGTTATCTTTGCAGTTGGCTAGTGACCTGGCAAAGACTTTCTTAAATGCCTTGTTCCAAAAAGAGGAATAAAAGCATTCTATCTCTTTCAATCTTCTAATAGATGCCACCAGAAGTCACTGCTTATAAGAGGACCAACAACAGGCAGCCCGTGTGCCAATTCCTCAGGGCACTGTCAGACCAACCAAAATGTACCCCTTTCCCAATTTTTGGAGGACAAGGTCCTGTACCCATCCTCTCACCAGCCACCTGTGCCAAACACATGAGCTACTATACCCACAGGTGTGGTGAGGTCAAGGAATGGGGGGATGGTAGTTAGTCTGCTCACATCACTCACCCATGAGAGATAAGCAGCTTCTCCCTTCACGGAGCACTCCCATGGGTGACATAAATGTCCAGTCAGGCTCCAGAGTTCCAAAACAGTTGATTTTAATTGCTCTTTTCAGGCTAAAATTTTCTTTGATGGAGGCACTGACCCATAGAACTACCTGCTCCACCATTTTGTATGATGTCACTTGGAGTAGTTTTTGGGTATCCCTATGTAAGAAGCATTTGGGGCTTGGTAGAATGTCAGTGAGCAGTTCAAGACCCAAAGAGTAGAAGCAGGGAGTTTGCCACTTACAATTGGCTCCTGGCTTGGACTCCAAGTGAGCAGAGTGAAGGGGGGCATTGGGGTCCTCTTTGGTGTTACTCAGCTTAACCTCCTTTGGGCAGGATTGTGAAGCAACTGACATATACCAAGAGCTTGATTTTTCTCCTTAAAACTTCACCAGTCTTGAATGGCAGATAACTACTGTTCAGTTTTATAAATGAGAAGGCAGAAGTGTAGAGGAGACGTGATATTTCCCACATCAACCAGCTGATAACAGGTGTTCCGGTCAATTTTCTTACAGCTGTGACCCAATAAGCCTAACCATACACAGCTTAGAGGAAAGAAGATTTATTTTCTCAAAGTTCAGGAGATTTCAAAGGTTCAGTCCATATCAGGCCTGGTCTGCAGAGCTCAGGGAATGACAATGGGAAGCAGAGAGAGGGAGAGAACGAGGCTCTGCTTTCACATCATGGAAGCCAGAAGCAAGAAAGAGAGCAAGGAAAGGAGGGACCTTATATAATCCCCAATACCACACCCCCAGGAACCCCTCCTCAGCAACCAAAATCCAACCTCCAACAGGGCTGCCTTGTTTCTGTGCGATTTAGGCAGACATTCTAAATCCAAACCATTATAACAGTGGAGCTGGGATTTGAACATGGGCCTATGTGAGTCCACAGATCGATTTCTCTCAGCCTGGAATGCATCAGATGGGAATTCCATGCAGAAGTCCTGTCTTGGAATAAAAATGTGGCATTTGAGGGGAGCTCTTGGATTTCTTCTCAAAGAGGCTAAGTCACTTCTACTACCTGGACCTCAGTGTCTCCATCTCTGCAGTGAGGACTTGAGATCGTTCATGTCTGGGATTATATGGAATTCAAAGAAAACAGAGACCTGTGCTTCCCAAGTTAAGACCTTCCCAGGACTCAGAGAGAGGAGCTGAAGCTGGTCTGTTTGGGGGAAGCCACATTCTCTCCACAGAGCACCAGTTCTTGACAGCACCAGCCTGGCCCTTCCTTTGCCAGGGCACCCGATGACTGAGGCAGCTGTTGACATCTGTGCAGCATCCTAGAAGGAGTGGGATGCAGAGGGCCCACGGTTTGGAGGAGCTTTGTCTTCCTTGGAGGGGGCTTTCCTTATACTTATACCCTGGGCACTGCAAGGTGGCTTTCACTTGGTCTTGTTCCAAACATGGCCAAGGACTGGGCTCAATTGAACTTGGCTGCTCTTTGGAGAGCACTGTATGCTCAGATGCACTTAGAGCCATTTTCACCTGTATGCTGTTAACTCCTGACCCTTCCCTCCCTGCCTGCATGTTGGTGAGCCCATGCTTACTGTCATTGCAGATCTGATTCTTCAGCCAGGGATTGCCATTTCCAGAGGAAAGTCAGCCCTTCCACAGAGTTGCATCTCCTGCCTCCAACCCAGGTAAATTCCTATTCTTGGCCTTGTCCCATGGGAGAGAGAAGGAATGGTACTTCCTCATCCTAACCAATGCCAGGCACCAGTAGACTCTCAAAGCCAGAACCCACACCTCCCTACCTTCATTTGGACTTTTATGCCTCCTCTTTTGTATAATTCAGTCTTCAAGAGCAGGGAGCCAAATTTTCTCTTTCTCTTCCCTTCCTTCCAAATGGAGTTCAAATCAGCAGACATACAGGGAGTATTTCTTGTGTACCAGGCTCCAAGATAAAGGAGTTGGTCTCTGGCCTTGGGAGCTCGCAGGGTCTCATAACAAATGTCAGAAGATTGGCTGGGGTCAGAAAAGCTAGGGAGCCTCAAATCAGAGAGATTATGGAAAGGTTCTCAGTTTTTCCAACCACTCAGTGCTGGAAATTTCCCTTACTGGGAACCAACCAGCGATGAGCCAGGGATCAGCCATGCAGTGTGGATGCTGCTGCCTGTGGCCTCAGAGAGAGGGAGAGTATGAGTCAGGGTCCTCCAGAGAAATAGAGCCAATAGGATCTGTGTGTGTGTGTGTGTGTGTGTGTGTGTGTGTGTGTGTGTTTATGTACGTGCATATGTGTGCAGAGAAAGAGAAATCTATTTTAGGAAATTGTCTTACACAATGGTGGAGACAAGTCCCACATTCTAGAGTTGGCAAGTTGGGCACCCAAGAGATCCAATGTGTAGTTCCAGCCCGAAGGCTGTCAGATGCTAGACCCAGGAAGAGCAGATGCTTAGATTCAAATATTAAAGCAAGGGAAAAAAAACAGATATCCAAGCTCTAAGGAAACCAAGCAAGGGAAGTTCCCTCCTTTAGTCTTTCTGTTCTATTCAGGTCTTCAACTGATTGGATAAGACCTACCTATACCAGGGAGGACCATCTGCTCTACTTTGTCTACTGATTTAAATGTTAACTTTATCCCAAAACACCCTCATAGATACATCCTGAATAATGTTTGACCAAATGTCTGGGCAATCCATGGATCAGTAAGTTGACACGTCAAATGAACCATCCCAGGGAGACTCTTTGGCTGGATTTCTATGTGTTGATGCTCACCACCTTGCACAGTGACAGGCCATTTGATGGGAGAGTACAGCAGCAAAGTCAACGGTGCAGGCTTTGGGAAACAGCTATTATGGTTTGTATCTGG
This sequence comes from Glis glis, assembly GCA_004027185.1. NCBI lineage: Eukaryota > Metazoa > Chordata > Mammalia > Rodentia > Gliridae > Glis > Glis glis. The sequence goes on along the minus strand of PVJS01020760.1, from coordinate 14,474 downwards.
AGTGTCCCCCAACGCTCACGTGTGGAGGCTTGGTCTCTAGGACAGCAGTGTTCAGAGGTGGGGCTCTTGGGGAGTAATTGGTTCATGAGGGCATGACCTCATCAGCTGATTAGTCCATTGATGGATTAATGATGTGATGTCATCAGTGGGAGGTGGTAGAAACTATAGGAGGCGGGCCTAGTTGGAGGAAGTAGGCCACTAGGGGCACGCCCAAGGGTATATTTTGTCTCTGGCATCTCTCTCTCTCTCTCTCTCTCTCTCTCTCCTTTCTGGATGCCATGTGGTGAGCAGCTTTCCCCTGCCCTACCCTTCTGCCATGTTTCTATCTTGGAGCTGGTAGACCATGGACTGAAACCTCTGAAACCATGAGCAGAAATAAATCTTTCCTCCTTTAAGGTGTTTCCCTCAGGTATTTTGTCCCAGCCATGGAAAGCTAACTAACACAGCAGCTGTCAGCATTTGTAAGCTGGATTGATTGCTTTCTCCTGTGTGAACTTGGACACTCTGTTAACCTTCTGCATCCACGTTATCATACCAGCAAAATGGAGCCAATAATAGGAACGATGTTGTGGTGTTGTGAACATCAGAAGTAACCTTGTAAGGCACTTAAGCACAGTGGTTGACGTATGACAAATGCTCAAGAATTATGACTTATTAGCCTTGATACTATTACAAACCACTTGTCTCCCCTTCACACCATGAACTAGCAAAAACATCCCCATAGTGTTCAACCACGGGAGCCACTGGACAATTGCTGTTTCCTTGTCTGTCCTGAGTGGCAGGGACCACCGTGTCTTTCTTTAGCACTTTAGTGGTGAGTACCCAGCTTGTAGTAAATGCTGCTAAGGTGTTGGTGAATGTGGTGGCTTTGCTGATGAGAAAACACAGCCCTACCTATCCCCAGGAACCCATTCTGGAGATCAGGCCCAACATGCACTAGTATCCCATCTTATCCACACAGTATCAGTGAAGGTCCTGGTGGTTCCAGGACCCAGTGAGCTGATGGGCAAATGTCTGATGAGAAAAGAGCAAGGCCATTGCTCTACTCGGGTGCAGTTGGAAATGGACAGACAGAATCAATTGTATGTAGAGGTGAGTTGGAAAAATTGTCAGAGCACTCCAGGCCCTTGAACCTGATCTATCTCTTCCTCTTGGAGGGGAATGAGGGCTCTGGTGGGAGAGGTACCACGTCTCTGTTCACTAGGTCCCTTGTGCTCCATGAGCCATCACCTCCTGGCCAGTGGCCTTCCTTATGTCCACCTAGGGCTTTTAATCTGTAAAGTACCCGGGCTTCCCCACATCCCTGAGAGGCAGGACAGGAAGAAACAATTACTCTTATTTTTCAGAAGAGAAAATCAGGGCTCAGAGAAGTACAGTGTTTTCCCAAGATCACATGATTAGTAAGTAGCAGCTCGTCTCATTCTCAGGAGGGTGTGCTTCTCCATGAAGACAAAACTAGAGTACTTTGGAGCATCCCTCATGGCTGGTCACGCAGAAAGCACAGCCCCATAACTGTTTCTGGCTGACAAACATCCCCCTGTGGCTGGAGAGGGAGGATTCCTTTAACAGCAAATTGAATCTAAAGCTTTGTGATGAGAGTGTTGCTTCTCGCTCCCAAGGCAGCCCAGGTGGCCAGGACGCACATCTTGGTCCCAAGCTGTTTCTTCCCCAAGAAGAGTGCCCAGCTCTCTTCTTCTCCTGCCTTCTTCGTTATCTCTCCTTGTCTTTCCTCTTTTTCCATAATCTGTTTTCTTGATGAGATTGCAACATGAAGATTCACATTTTAGTGGACTGGCCATGGGATAAAGCCACCAATATTCTTAAAAACCATTCAAGGGATTTTTAAAGACTCTTTAATTCAGGGTATCTTAACCTGATGCTATGGACAGTGATTGGCTCTGAAAAATAGGAAATATTTGAAATTACATAAAAATGTTATGGTTTTTTAAAATATGGATTAGGGATGGGACATAGCATTCATCAAATTCTCAAAACCAGTATAAATCCAGAAAGGACCTCCATTAAAGCCTATTGACTCTTGCTTTACTACAGGGATAACAAAGTGGGATGGTGTGGGCTTTCTCAACCACAGCAAAATGGCAACAAGGAAGCAACAAGGCAAGAGAGCCCAGTACTGTGACATCTGTGAGGCAGAGAAAATTGAAAAAAGTTGTTGTTTTTTAATTATGTGGTTCAAGATGAATGGTCCTTTCCCATTATGCAGAAGTGACATTAAAGGAGATTCTATTCCGCTCGATCATCTTGCAAGGAGAAAGTAGGCTAATTTCATTTTTGCAGGAAGGTTGACTTTCCTTTTCTAGATCGCACCCAGTCAAATAGAATGGGATGAATTGAAGCTCATGAGAGCTTAATTGGACAAAAGGGAGAACTTCCTGGGCGCCATGCAACGAGACTGGGATTTGGCATCCAATAATCTACTTTCGGAGAGAGCCTATGGCCAGAGGATTTAGGAATCATGAGTCAACCTGGAGCCCAGTGCTTGGGCTGACCCATTGGAATCCTTTTCCACTGCCACACCCCGGCTCTGTTCACACAATGAACCAAGCTAAGTATAATCACTGGGTGATCCCAACGTGTGGGGCTGGTGGGGTGAATTACCAGAAGTCAGGTGTTGTAGTGGGAAGAAATCAGGCTTTGAAGTCATAAAGATTTGGATTCAAATTTTGGCTACAACTCATTGTTTGTATGAGTTGGGGTAAGTTCTTCATTATTTAATATTCTCTTTCCTTAAACATAAAATGGGGATGAAGACATTGACCTTACCATTTGGTTATTATTATTGTTTAATGAGATAGTGTACAAAAAAGAGCCCACCCTGGGGCCCCACATGTCAGTTTCCGTTTCCCCCCACAAAGACGTGTTTATCCAAAGGCCTGGCTCCAGGTTACCTTGACTTCTTGAAATAGAAATCTGAAAGCAAGTGGGAAAGGTCTGGGTGAAAACAAAAAAAAGTTGTTACAGAGCTCAAGAATTAAGCCTCACTTGGAATCTTATTAGTTCCCAGTTTAACCCTATGCCTAACTAGCTTGATTATTTTTTCAGCCTCTAGTTGATTAGAAATTGAATAAGAATTACATTCATAAAGGGAGAAACTATTATACTCAGGCATAAGATTATCAAGAAAAGACATTGAAAAAATTAAAAATTAAAACCTTAGTGTGATAGTTAATCTAATTTGTCAACTTGATCATGTGACTTTGGGTGTGTCAACAAGACAATTGATTTATGTAACAGCAGATTAAACAGAAAGCCCTGCCCTAAATGTAGGCAGCAGGGTTCTGATAGGTGCAGGACTTAGATAAAAGAAGGAGAAAGCCGCGTAGAGGGATGCACGACTCTTTCCGAAGAAAATGCATCTGCTCTCGTCTGAGATTGTCGGCCTCCAGCCCTTCAAACTGAAACTTCACCACTGTTTCTCCGAAGAGCTTCCTGATCTTCACATCTTGGACTGGGACTGAATTAGTGGTTGCTCCGATCCTAAGACTCCAGCTCTTAGACCGCTTGACCAGCTACTGGTTCCTCTGACTCTCCACGTGCAGTCGGAACTCAGGACTACATTGTTTCAAACTGTAAGCTGATCTGATAAATCCCTTTTTCCATATACTCATTCTATGAATTCTGTTAGTCTAGTGAACCCTGGCCAATACACCTAGACAGAACTAGTGAGGGTAGTACATTAGTTTGCCAGAGATGCTGTATTGATCAGAGTTCACTAGAGTAACAGAACTCACAGAATATGTATATGGAAAAAGGGGGTTTATCAAATGAGCTTACAGTCCAAATCAATGTAGTCCCAAGTTTCCAACTATACGTGGAGAGCCGGGGGAACCAGCATCTGGTCGAGTGGTCCAAGATCTGGAGCCTCAGAATCAGAGCGACCACTAATACAATCCCAGTCCAAGATGGAAAGGCCAGGAAACTCCAGAGAAACGATGGTGAAGGTCCAGTTCAAAGAGCTGAAGGCTGATATCTCAGATGACAGCAGACGCACTTTCTTCAAGAAGAACTACACATGCGTTCACGTGACTTTCTCCTTCTTTTATCCAGGTCCTGCACCTAGCAGAACCGTGCTGCCCACATTCAGGGCAGGACTCCCCTTCAATCTGCCATGACATAAACCAGTCATCACATCAACACACCCAAAGTCACATCATCTTAGGTGTTCCATGATGCAGTCAAATTGACAATCCAGACTAACCATCACAGATGCTGTAACAAAAGATCCCAAAGCGAATGGTTTAACCGACAGAAATGTATTCTCACAGTTTCAGAGGCTAGAAGTCTAAAGTCAAGGCATGGGCAGGGTTGGTTCCTCCTGAGGGACCAACCTATGAGGGAGAATCTGTCCCTTGCTTCTAGATTCTGGTAGTTTGCCGACAATCCTTGTCTTTCCTTGGAATGTAGACAAATTACCGTGATCGTTTTTTCCTTCATCTCCATTTGGTGTTCTGTGTGTGTGTGTGTGTGTGTCCAAATCTTTCCCTTTATAAGGAGGCTCTCCCTACTCTCCTATGACTTCATTTTAGCTGATTATCTCCACAAGGACCCTTTTTCTCAACAAGGTCACCTTCTGGGGCACTAGGGGTCAGGATTTCAACATTTGAATTTGGGAGAATACAATTCAACCCGGAACAGACAGGCATCTGGGGTGATTTAGTTTAGGGGCTGGTGGCATCTACTTCTTGAAAGAATTAATAGATTTAGCTCCAGAACAATAACTAGTCCTCAGAATGACAATCCATGGCTTGTTAAGAAGACAGTTAAATTTGTTCAGCATTGCAAGTATTGTAGGAAAATCTCTCTAGAAAATGAGTGATGTCAAAGCAGGTTGGGGGTTCCAAGCTCCCTGATGTGGGCTCACTGCTCCCAGGCTTGGGAAGGTGGCACAGGTATACTGCAAACTGCGTTTCCCCGGGATTCCCAGCTTAAGGACAAGTGCCAACGGCAGCACAAGGCCAGCGTTGTGGATGCAACCTGAGCTTTGCAGCGCTCAGGCCGTGTGCTTCAGATCTCGAGCCCCACAGGATCTCTGCTGAGCCAGCTTGCAGGCATTTGGACAGGAAGCACAGTGAGCGCTTCTGCTGAGCACAGCTCATCAGAACTAAGGAGGGGCGCAGACCAGGCTCTGCTCAGATGCTCATAGGAGGGTTCCACAAGGATTCCAGGAATCGCTCCTCTCTAGGGAGCATGTGAACATCGATGGCTATGAATTGTGAAACAAGCACCAATGATCCTATCATCTGCCTCACCTGGCTTGGCCTTTCTATATGGACCCGAGTCCGCAGTCCGAAGCAGCGGGCAGAGTACTTGTAGAATCAGAAAATCTGGGTCTGAGGTCTGGCTCTCCAACTTCTTGGCAGAGTGAGCCTGGCAAGTGCCTTAGTCTCTGTAGGTGTCAGTGTCCTCATCTGCAAAACAGTGATGACTTCCATGAAGGGCGATTGTAAATATCAAATGGAACAAGTAAGAAATTACCTGGATTGCGTTCAGGGGTGAAATAGGTGTGCTCAGCTCATGGGTGCCCCACCCAGACTCAAGTATGAATGCACACACTGCCCGGCTGCTGCAGGAGTTGGCTGCTAATGCCTCATGCTTTCATCCTGTTCGGGGGGGGGGGGTCCTTGGCTGATGGGAGCTGCTTTACATATGGATGCCTGAGATGCATGGCCACTGACTGATGGATGTGGACATAACCGCCCAGCCCCCTTGCCACCGCCAGGACCTCTGTGTGCAGCTCAAGGCTGCAGCATCCCATGGCACCAGCAGGTTAGAACCCTCCTAACTACATCTGTGCCCAGCGCTTCCCCCTTGAATGTTCTTTCCGCTCCTTCCCAGGTTCCTCCCAAGAAACCACCCTTTAGTGGCTCCCACGGCATCCCCCTCACAGGCCCCATTTCTAGGCGACCAGGCTCTGTGCTATGAGGGAGTAGGGTTGGTAATAGCAGGCCTGACTTGACTTCAAGATCTTTGGACGGATTCTTTACTCCACCCTGTACGATCCTCCCTAGATCATCAGCTGGCTGGTGCCTTCCTGTCACTCAGCTCTCAACTCAAATGTCACCTGTGTAGAGAAGCCCCTCCTAATTACTTGATGGAAAGTGGACTCTTAAATGCCCTGCATGGCTTTTTGAATGCTGACTCTCTCCTGCATCTCTGTTTATTCTCTCTCCCTGCCCCCAGCCCCTCTGGTAAACAAGCTTCAGTGTTCCACTCCGAGACAGCACATTTGGGCTGAACGGTCTCTGGGGGTCCTTCTGCTTTCTGTGTGCTGGAACTAGGAAGGAAGCATTAACATCCCAAGTAAAAACAGCAGACACATGACACACAGATGCTCTGGCTACCCGACCACATGTCCTGGCAGAGCCTCTCTGGATCTACTTCCTAACCTGTAATACCGATGTAGGACGAGGTGACCTCAGCTTAGTCCTGTGTTCCTGGTGACATTTAATAGACGTTGTTTCTGAAGCCTGGGGACACACCGCTCCTGCAGAATTGCTTGGGTCAAACCATTGTTTTCTGAGCTCACTTTAAAGCAGTTGCAGGCAGCTGACCAGAGAGCTGGAAAATGCCTCTTTATTATTAGGAGGGTTCACCTGGCTTCGTTTCATTACCATGAGACCTGTATTCCTTGAGCCCTGTCCTTTCCAGTCATAGATGTCCAAGAGAAACCTGTTTCTCCCTGCCACTCACAGGCACCTGGGACAAATGAGACACAGTCCTTATACTAAGGTGCTTGGTGGCTTGGTGCACAGGGAAACTGCATTCATTCATTCATTCCTATATTAAAACTCATGCATTTATTCAACACATATTTAGACAGTGACTATTACCTAGGTTCTGAGGACTCAACAGTGAATAAAAGAAAGTGTCTGCTCTCAGGGAGCTTACACTCGGGCTACCCACTATCACAGAGGTATTTCAGGGTGCTCTCAAGCACTGAAGGAAGAACCAGCCCTCTCTGTCCAGATAGATCTTGAGAGTTGTCCCTGAAAAGAGAACATCTGGACTGGGTTTTGAGGAAGGAATAGGAGTTTCCTGGGAATAAAAGGGGTAGTGAGGTATTGTTCTGGCTGGGTTGGAAGGCTCGTGGGCCAAAGGCAGGGCAGATCTTGAAGGACTTCTGGGCTGGAATGTGAGTTTGGGGTATTTCCATAGTACTCTGCAGGGAACTGGAAACCATCAATTTATCCAAAACGAAGGAATGCAGGAAATAGCTGATAGAGTGATGGGTGCGTAAGTCCCAGCCTCAAAGCTTTTTCCCCTTTAACAATGAGGTCACCCCAGAGCAACTTGAGGCCTATTACTGTACTTTTTTTTTTTTAGTCCTGGGGATTGAACCCAGGGGCATTCTATCTCTAAGCTACATCCCCAGCCCTATTTTATTTTGAAACAGCGTCTCATTAAGTTGTTGAGGGCCTCGTTCAGTTGCTGAGACTGGCCACAAACCTGTGATCTTCCTGTCTCAGCCTTCCAAGTACTGTAAGGAGTGAATGAAGGGTCCAACTATGAAGAACTTAGGTTCCAAGGCGGTTTCTCTGGAAGAATGTTTCCCAGTTCCTGCCCTCAAAGCCATAAAGCGGAGGGACCTGGGGTTTCCTCTGCCCTTCTTCCTTGTGGTGAGTCCCCCAACCCTCTGGCAGTGCCTCCTGAGGTGTGAGCTCAGTGCTCTGCTGTGCCTTCTGCCACCCACCTGTCCCTGAGACACACCACAGCACCTGTCAAGAATGCTCGATTCCGCCAGGACCATAGAAAACTATTGTAGATTCTTTCTCCTTCTTTCACGAACCCCCAAAATTCCCTCTTCTGTGTTGCCACAGCTCTCGATTCTCATGTTCATTCTTTCATTCATACAAAAGCCCTGTCTCACGGAGCCAATATCTGACCATTATGTGATGAGGATCTTCCATGTGCAGAGGTGCCATCTGCTACTCCTTCTCAGTGGTTAACTGAGTGGGCTGCGGAATGCAATGGCCGGGTTTCAAATCCACACTCGGTTGCTTGTAAGTGAGGTGAGCTGTGGCGATGTAGGCAACCTCTCAGAGCCTCTGTTTCTCTCTGCGAACTGAGGACAAAAATATCGTCGATGAGAACAAGGGAATGATGCACGAAAAGTGTACCCCAGAGTCACCAGCACAACACAAATGTTCAATGAATGTTCATCCTTATAATTGATGCCACTATCGCTATCAATTACAAGAGTATATGGGTTATCTTCTTCTGTCAGATTGTAAGTACATGTTTGTGCATAAATGCATATCTCCAAAGTGAAGGGAATTTATAATAGCAATGTGGGTAATAAATTGAAAACAATTCCAGTAAGAAAAGAAGAAAAGGGACAGATTAAGCCAACTAGCCAACCCTCAAAAACTCAAGAAATGTAGGAGAAGAGAGAGGGAAATGATTGAAAGGTTATTTCTGTAACTGATTACCCTGTGGCCTGCCTTCTGCCACAGTAGTGAGAGGTCAGCACGGGGCAGGACCGATTCAGAGGCTTTCAAAGGAAGCACAGGCTACTAAGTGGGTGATAAATGCCTCCGACTTTGGGATCAGAGTGGGGTGAGGTCCACAGGACTTTGTATGAGAGACCCCACATAATTTATGGGATGACATTCTTCAATGCATTTGCACTGAAACACTGCAGAGCTACATACTGGAAGGCAGAGGGAGACTGTTTAAACACCTCCTTTCCCCTCCAGATGCCAGCTGAGAACACACGCAGGAGCCAGGTGAGGCTCAGCAGCAGTGTCATTGACGACGCTGCCTTGGGAAGGTTCCCCCAGTTGCAGTCACTACCATAGAAAGCCTGAAGCCAGCTGGCCGTCCCTTCAGGGAGCACAGGTCTGCAGTCATCCCAGAGAGGCAGCCTGGGTTTCCATTCCCAGCCGGAGTGGCCAGAGTGGCCTCTGTCTCCAGCCTCGCACTCACCGGGGCCTCGAATTCATAACTTTAATGTTGTCTGCGAGCAAGGAATGTGAGTTTACTACACTGCCACAACAAGGCACCACATTCTGAGTAGCTTAAACAGTAGGGATCTATTTTCTCCCAGCCCTGGAGGCTGGAAGTCTGAGGTCAAGGTCTTAGCACGATTTCTGTCTTCTAAGACTGTTCTCCCGGGCTTGCCGATGGCCTCCTTCTCTTCCTGTCCTCACCTGATCTTCCCTCTGTGCGTGTCTATGTCCTAATCTCTTCTGCTTATAAGGACACTGGTCAGATTGGATTAGGGCCCACTCTAATGATCTCGTTTTAACTTAAATACCTCTTTAAAGGCCCTATCTCCAAATACAATCACATTCTGAGTCACTGGGGGTTAAGAGTTTTGGGAGGGACACAATTTAGCTCACAATACGATTAGCACACAGTCTCAGAGATATTCTTGGGGAACGTGAACATATTCATCATGCTGCATTATTTTAAAAACAAATGAATTTATTCTTTTGCATATGTGACAAATGTACATAGCACACATCTGAAGGGTCACAAAAGAATATGGAGAGAAGCATAATATTTATTTCTCCCTGACTTGAGTTCCCATGGCAAGCATGTTCTCAGCCTTTTGTGTCTGGCCCTCCAGAGAGAGTCTGTATATGTGTGAACATATGTGTGTACAAACACACACACACACACACACACTCTCTCTCTCTCTCTCTCTCTCTCTGTTCTGCACCTTGCTTTTTTCCAATTAAAGTATATATTTGAGGAGACATATACTTCTGAGGAGTAGACATGCTTTTCCCTCTTCCTCCTGTTAAGTGCAACTAAACCCCTAGACATCATATATAAGACAAAGGCAGAGATAAGGCTAACTGGCTAGAGACCTCATGACCCAAGGAATGACATGATGGCGAGTTCCTTTTGTTCTGCCTCACATATTCCAGAATTGGACCTGAAGAAGCCAGCCCCTCGGCAACACCAACAGGAGCACCAATAAGTGGATTCAGCAAGATCACAAGATGCAAGATAAATAAAGAAATATCAAGTGCATTTCTATATACAAGCAATGAACAAGTGGTGCATTTATTATCATACATGTACACACACACACACACACACACACACACATACACACACACATGCACACACACACGCACACACACAGCCCTCTCTAGTCAGAGGACCTTGGAAGAGACAGCCTAGTAAGAAAGAACATTATTAGACAATAACCAATCTGCTTTAGCAAAACATTGCACAAAAAAGCCTGAAGTTCTCATCCTTGTTTATACCAGTAAAGGCCATGGGGGGCCAAGATTTCCACATCCCCTGATGTTATAAAAAGGCATTCTAATGCCCCCACTGGCATCAGAAATAGCCAAATAAGAAGCTAGGAATGTCACCCCTGCCAGTTAATAATGAGACTCTCTTCCCAATAGTATCAATACAGCCCATGTGCAGATCCTGGACTTCCAGTCTCACCCAACATAATAAAGAACCTCTTCCAAAGTGTAAACAAAGGGCAAATGTGGAATCGGGACTTCTGTCCGACCATAATAATTGCCCCCCACTTCCTCTACTAGAGCAGTATCAAAAAGCCCAGATAAAGCACTAGACTTAATAAGATCTATTATCTCATTGTATAATGCCAAATATCTAGAGCTCCATAAAAAATCACTTGTCACACCATAATCCAGAATGGTCATAAACTGAATGAGAAAACACTGAGATTATAGAGATGTTAGAATTATGACAAAGATTTTAAAGCATCATGATAAAAATGTTTGAACCAGAATTAATGAACATTCTTGAAACGAATGAAAAAACAGAAAGTCTCAAGAAAGAAATAGAAAGTTAACAAAAATTTAAAAATATAAAGAAAAATCAAACCAAAAAATTTGAATTGAAAAATGCAATAACCAAAATAAATAGCTCAATGGATGTAATGAAAAGCAGAATGGAGGGGACAGAGGAAAGAATCAATGAACTGGAAAACAGAATAGGAATTACCCACTCTGAACAACATAGAAAAATAGACTGTAGAAACATGAACACAGCCTCAGGGACCGATAGAACTACAACAAAAGATAAAACATTTGTATCTTGATGTCACCAAAAAAGAGAAGAAAGAGAACGGAACTAAAAAAGCAGTCAAAGAAAAAATAGCAGAAACTCCCCAAATTTGGCAAGACAAACAAGTCTACACATTCAAAAAAACTAAGCTAATCTCAAACAGGTTAAACTCAAAGAAATCTGTACCAAGACACATCATAATTGCATTTCTAAAATTTAAAAACAAAGAAAAAAATCTATTCTATAAGAGAAAAATAACTAAAATGATGGTAGATTTTTCATTAGAATCTATGCAGGTAAAAAGGAAGGGACCCAACATTTTTAAGTGCTGAGAAAAAGTAACTGTCAATCCAGCATCCAAATCTAGTGAAAATATCTTTCAAGAAGGGAAAATAAAGACATTTTCAAATGAAGAAACTTTAAGAGAATTTACTACCAGCAGAACTGCCATAAATGATAGCTAAGGAAAGTTCTCTAAACAGAAAGGAAGCAATAAAAGAATAAATCTTGGAACTTCTAGAAGAAAAAACATGGTAAGTAAAAATGTGTGTAAATGCAATAGGCTTTTTTTCTCCTGCTTTATTTTCTAAAATGTGTTTGATACTTGAAGCAAAACTATAGCATCATATAATGTGTTTCTAAGTGTATGTAGAAGAAAGATTTAAGAGATTTATAAATTGGAGAGAGAAAAAGGGACTAAAGGGACTTAAGGTTTCTGTACTTGACTTTTAAACTCTTAAAATGATGACACCAGTAGACTGTGATAAATGATGTATATGCTATGGTTTGGATGTGGTTTCTCCTCCAAGGGTTCATATGTTGAAAATTTGGTACCCAGTGTGGTGATGTTAAGAGGTGGTAGGATCTAAGAGGTAGGGCCTAGAGGAAAGTGATTGAGTCATTGAGGATGCTGCCTGTAGAAGAAATTGATGTAGTTCTTGTGGGACAACTGTTTTTATTGCAGGTGTCAAGATTATCTTTGTAGAAAATCCCAAGAAATATGAATATAAATCCTTTCTAGAACTAATAAGTGGATTCAACAAGGTCATATGATACAAGATAAACAAAAAATCAATTACGTTTCTATATACTAGCAATGAACAAGTGGTCACTGCATTTATAATCACTTAATAAAAAATACTAGCAAGACATGTACAGGACATATGTGCTGAAAACTGCAATACACCGATCAAAGAAATTAAGAAGATCTAAAAAGAGATTTAAGAGACATACCATGTTCATAGATTGGAGAACTCAACATAATAAAGATATCAATTCTCCCCAAACTGAGAAACAGGTTTAATGCAATTCACATAAAATTCCAGAAAGATATTTTTGTGAATATAGATATAATTATGTTAAAATTTCTGTGAGCCAGGCGTGGTGGTGCACGCTTGTAATCCCAGTACTCTGCGGTATGTGGACTCTGCTCCACACCACTTACTATAGGGAGCGGGGTTTGTAAATTAGACTACACAAACAGTGACATCATTAGCTGGCTTTGTTCTATTGCATGACCAGCATTCCAAGGAACAGTTGTCTTCATGCACATGTAAGAAAGCAGTTTATACAGATAACATGGATTTTTCTTAGTTTTCAGTGCAAGAGGGAGAGAGAAAGAGAGAGAGAGAATGTATTTATCTGGATATTCCATTCTGGGTCTGTTCTCATTGTTCCCTTGACTTGGCCAGGTTCTTTAGAATGGAAAGGGGCACTTCCTTTCTTGTATCCTCCTATCTTTCAAGGCTGACACAATAGCCTTCACAACAAACAATGTTGGAACAATTGGACATACATAGGCAAATAAATGAACCCTGACCTGTCTCACACCTTATACAAAATAGTAGCTCCAAATGCATCATGGATTTAACTGTAAGCTATAAAAAGCTTAGAAAAAGTTTTAGAAAAGTTTAGAAAAAAGCACAGGAGAATATCTTCAGGATCTAAGAGAAGGGGGAGTCCTTAGACTGACATCAAAAGCATAATCATAAAGGGAAAATTAATAAATCTAATTTCTTCAAAATTATAAACTTAGGTGTCCATCAAGAGATGAGTGGATTACAAAATTGTGGGAAATATACACAATGGAATTCTACTCAGCAATAAAGAAGAACAAAATAACATCATTTGCAAGAAAGTGGAAGGATCTGGAGAACATTATGTTAAGCAAGATCAGTCAATCACAAAAAAGAAGGGACATATAGTTTCATTAATATGTAAAAACCTAGGGAGTAGTGGGGACACACAAGGGACTCTGGTTGGTAAATGAAGAACCCTCAGTGGGGCAAGGGAAGTGGTACAAGGGAAGGGGAAGAGGAAGGGCAAGAAAGAAGCAAATCAGTGGAATTATTATCATGAACAATATGTACATGTGAGAATAAACCAACATCATTATTGGTACTTCATATGGGTGGGGGGAGGCAGGAGGGACACTAAGAGCTGTGTGCATATATGTTAACATCAAATTCATATTCACTGTGATGTAAGACTCTAATGCACCAATAAAAGCACAAAAAATTATAAGCTTTTGCTTTGTATAAACTCACAAAGTTCATGTATTAAATTCCTATATGTATTTTAGCCTATTTCTGTAACAGCAATATGCCTTTCTGTTCATTTGCCATTTCCATACTCTTAATGATGAATACAACTTTATCACAATGGATAGAAGACAGTGAATAAATGCACCTGTAATTGTACTTATTTTTTGAATAATACAATTGTATATCATTGCATTTTTGACATTCAGATTTCTTTTTCTTGAATTGTTGATTTAGTAAATGTGTACTTTTAAGCCATAGCATGAGATTGGTAACTATGTTACATAGTTTCTTAATTTTTAGTCTATCTAAAAATGTGTATATGTAGAAGTTTTCCTGGTCTTCTTTGTCCTCTAGGATACTCTGATGGAAAATGGCATGAGAGAATGGAAAACAAGGTGGGGATGAGGCATGAACAATGACCCCTCTAAATAAGCCCTGTGTGGCTAAAAATATGGCCCCACCAATGCCAAGCTCCAACCAACACCCCTGAGAGAAGGGGAAGTTCCTGACAGCCGGGACTCGTGTCATCACTATTCTCTCCTAGAACTTAGAACTAAACCTGACACATAATAGGTGTGCAATGAATTTATGTTGATGAGTGTAATTCCCCAGGAAAGAGATGGATGGGAGTAAAGAGACAGGCTGAGTCCACCCTTCCATTAGGATGGGAACTACTGGTAGAGCTTTCTCCTTTTCTGTGGATATGGGAGAAGTAGTCCTACTCCCCCTCTGAATTCTCAGTTGGTCTTTCTCACTTGATTTCAGAATAAAAGACAAGAGCCTCATGATAGGTCCTAGATTACTAAGGATAGTTTTCTAGGGTGTATATGGGGAATATAAAAGCTATTATTGGGATTGGCCTGGTGATATGGGCTGCTGATGATCTCACTGTGTGTGTGTGTGTGTGTG
>PVJS01020759.1:0-32251 GCA_004027185.1 Glis glis | reverse complement strand
GGCACACAGTGAGCAGGCACAGTGAACATGACGCAGGGAGATAACGGAAGGGGGTTCAGGGGAGTCTTGTTCAGAGAAGTCTCCTTATCTTGTGTGAAACTAGTAAGTTTCCATCTCTCATCCTGCTATTTTTAAAGTTTCAAACATCACATTCTCAAGGCTCTCATCACAGCTTTACAACATGGATTCTTAAACTGAAAATGGAGTTATACATGTTCATAAGCAAGTGGTCTTACAGAAGTCAAGTCTTAATTCTAACACTACACTTTAATATGAAGTCTTATTACATTAAAATTCATAATATTCTAATAAACTACACCATCACACTATGAAGAAAAACATTGGTATTTTGATAGGAATTGCATTGATTCTGTAGACAAAGTTCTTGGGACATCGGGTCTCAAATAGTCCCAAATACAATAATATTGGGAGATTTCAACAAACCACTCATGCCACTAGATAAATCTGCCAGACAAAAGATAAGTAAAGATTCTTCAGACCTAAAGAAAACTATAAACCAAATGGACCTAATAGACATATACAGAATATTTCAACCAGCAACAGCTGAATATACATTCTTCTCAGCTGCCCATGGAACCTTCTCCAAAATAGACCACATCCTGGGTCACAAAGCAAGCACCAGAAAGTTCCAAAGATGTAATGTAATCCTCTGCATCTTCTCAGATCACAATGGAATGAAAGTAGAAATTAATAACAGGAAGACCAAAAGTAATCACATAAGTACATGGAGACTGAATGATACACTCTTGAATGAGGACTGTATCAGAAAAGAAATAAGGGGAGAAATAAAAAAATTCCTAGAATTAAATGAAAATGGAGACACGACTTCCAAAATCTATGGGACACTTTGAAGGCAGTATTAAGAGGAAAATTTATAACACTGAGTGCCCACATAAGAAAAACAGAAAGTCACCAAATAAACAACCTAATGGCATACCTCACGGACCTAGAAATTCAGGAACAGTTGAAGCCCAAAGATATTAGAAAGCAGGAGATAATTAAAATCAGAGCAGAAATCAATGAAATAGAATATAAAAAACAATATGAAGGATCAGCAAAACAAGAAGCTGCTTCTTTGAAAAGATTAACAAGATTGACAAACCATTAGCTAACCTAACCAAAAGAAAGAGAGAATCAACCCAAATTACTAAAATCAGAAATGAAAAAGGAGACATCACCACAGATAGTGGAGAAATTCAGAGGATCATCAGAAACTATTTTGAAAACCTATATTCCAATAAACTGGAAAACATAGAAGAAATAGACAGATTTCTAGACTCATACAACTTACCTCAATTGAACCAAGAGGATATAGAAAACCTGAATCAACCAATAGCAAGCAAGGAGATAGAAATGACAGTAAAAAGTCTGCCATCAAAGAAAATCCCAGGTCCAGATGGATTTCCAGCTGAATTCTACAAAACCTTTATAAAAGAACTAAACCCAATACTTCACAAGGTATTTCATGAAATCAAAAAAGATGGAATTCTTCCAAATTCCTTTCCTGATGCCAGTATCACAGTAGTACCAAAGCCAAATAAAGATACCTCAAGAAAAGAAAATTACAGACCAATATCATTGATGAACATAGACACAAAATTTTAAACAAAATACTAGCCATGCATATTTGAAATCACATCAAGAAAATTGTACACCATGCCCAAGTTGGCTTCATCCCAGGAAAGCAAGGCTGGTTCAACATATGCAAATCAATACATGTTATTAACCACATAAATAGAACTAAAAACAAAAATCACATGATCATCTCAATAGATACTGAAAAAGCATTTGACAAAATCCAACACCCATTCATGTTAAAAAGTCTACAGAAAATTGGAATAGAAGGAATGTACCTCAACATCATTAAGTCAATATATAATAAACCCAAAGCCAACATCATATTTAACAGGGAAAAACTGCAGGAATTCCCTTTAAATTCAGGAACAAGACAAAGAAGCCCACTATCACCACTCCATTTCAACATAGTCCTTGAGACTCTTCCCAGAGCAATAAGACAAGAGAAGGATATCAAAGGAATTAAAATAGGAAAACAAGAATTAAAATTATCTCTATTTGCAGATGACATGATCATATATCTAGAAAACCAAAAAAAAAAAACTAAACAAAAAGACTACTAGAGCTGATTAACAAATTCAGTAAAGTAGCAGGATACAAAATCTTTTCTATATGCCAACCATGAATCCACTGAGAAAGAAATCCAGAAAACAATTCTATTCACAATGACCTCAAAACCAAATACCTAGGAATAAACCTAAGCAAAGAGTTAAGACCTCTACAATGAAAATTATAAAATGCTAAAGAAAGAAATTGAAGAAGATCTTAGAAGATGGAAAGATCTCCCATATTGGTTTTCTAACCTCTGGAGTGAGGTATGCTATGGTGGGAAAAGCCAAATGAAACCATTAGAGCTGTCTCTACAAATCAAAAACAATACTGCATCCCTGGATTGATTTCAGAGATCAGTGACACTATCAAGGGCTTGAAAAATGCAAGGGTGGTGGTTTCCAACACAACTCATTTAATTATTCTATTTGACCTGTGCATATAATAAATGAATCTTGGAGAATGACAGTGGATTTTGGTTAGTTTATCCAAGTGGTGACTTCAGTTGCAGCTATGTACCAGATGTGGTTTCCTTGCTTGAACACATCCCCTTGTTCTTGATATGTAGATATTAATCTGGCAAGGGCTTTTAATCCATTCTTTCCTATAAGGCTCACCAGATGTAATTTGCCTTCAACTGACAAGATTTACAATATATATTTACTGTCTTACCTCAGGGGTATATCGGTTCTCCAGCCCTGTCTCATAACTTTACAGAGAACTTGATTATCATTCTCTTCCAAAAGGTGTCACTCTGGTCCCTTACATTGTTGATGACATTATGTTGATTGGACCAACTGGGCAAGAGGTAGCAAACAGTCTTCACTTATTATTGAAGCATTTGTTTGTCAAGGTATGCAAAATAAATCCAACTAAAATGCAGGTGATGTCTGCCTCAGTAAAGTTTCTAGGAGTCCTGTGGGGTAGGGTGAGCTGAGATATTCTTTCTGAGGTAAAGGATAAGTTGCTGCATCTGGCCCCTCCTACAAGCAAGAAAGAAGCACAGCACACGATTATTCTCTTTGGATTTTGGATGGAGCACATTCGTCTCTCTGGTGTGTTGTTCTGACCTATCTACTGAATGACTCTAAAAGCTGCTAGTTTTGAATAGATCCTAGAACAGGAGAAGGCTCTGCAACAGATGCAGGCTGCTCTTCCACTTGGGTCATATGATCTATCAGACACAATAGTACTTGAGCTGACAGTAGCAGATAAGGACAGTATCTGAAACCTTTGGCATGCCCACAAATGTGAGTCTCTAAACTCAACCATGTGATGCTCCTGGAAGAAAAACTCATGAAATCATAGTGGTTTACCCAAAACTGACCCCAAAGGAGGTTTTTTATTTTTTTTAAACTTTATTGGTGCATTGTAATCATACATCTTGATGAGGTTCAGGGTGGTAGAAGCATATATGCACACATCACCCATTTAGCCCTCCCTCAATTCCTACATCATTCCCTTCCCCTTCCTTCCTTCTCGTGCTCCAAGGGAGATGTTAATTCTCAAGGTAAGTTGCATTCAGTCTCCAACAATTGATCAAAACAGTTTAAATTAAATTCATAAATGTATCTAGCCATTAATTAGATATTTCAATGGCTTCTCCTCTAGATAATCTGACCTTAGAACTGATTTACTGTATTTGCCTATTTTTCCCTTTGTCAGGGTTGAGGTTTATTCTATGACCTCAATTTTCTGAAGAATCTAAGAAAGGGCAATCATTATTAGCATTTTTTGTTATGTATCTTTTAATTTGAGGAGAAGAGCTATGACTTCCAAGCTCTTTGTTAGAGCAGAAATCTGAAGTCTCCAATAGTTTTCCAATGAATGTTTTGCCCTTCCTGTAAAAGTTAAGCAATAGGATAAAATTTTTGATGATGGGTGTGATTGATCCAGTTATCAAGGGGAAATTGAACTATTACTTCACAATGAAGGTAAGAAAGAGTATGCCTGGACAGCAGGAAATTCCATAGGACATCACTCATTAGCATGTGCTGTTATTATTATTTTTTTACAGTGCTGGGGATTAAAACCAGGGTCTTTTGGGCAATTGCTCTACCATTGAGCTACATCCTCAGTCCTATCAGATCCTGTTATTAAAGTCAATGGGAAGCTTCAAGACCCAATAAAACCAGGATGAGAAATGTCCTAGACCTTACAGGAAGTAAGGTGTGAGTAACCCCTATAATTAAAAATTCAAGACTCACTGAGGTACTTGCAGGAGTCAAAGGGAATACAAAATGGGAAGTATAAATATCAGCTATGAGCACCTAATCAGATATAGAAAACAGGATATCAAGTGTCATGAATATTTCTTTCCTATTCTTGTAAGAATATATTTGTGCATTTATACATGTTTATTAAGCAGATATCTTCATTTTATTTTCTCTTATACCTTTCTTATAGATCATAATATTGATTTACCTTGTGATAATGTGTAGTTAGAGCTTGTTAGCCAGAGTAACTTTGTTAGCTAGAGTGACTCCATACTTGTTACTCAGAATTACCTCAAACCTGGCCCTAAAACAGGGAAGTTGGCCTTGAAAAAAATTAAACCAGGACATTGGCAGGATAGTTAGTGATTGTCATAACAACATATTGTAACTTATTGTGTTATTGTTATCTTGCTAACCGCCTATTCTTGCTTCTGTACTTCCATTATGCTTGGCTTGCTTGGCATACCTGAGTACTATGGGAACAATAGGGGCTTCCCATGACCTGCTATGTAAACCTGCCATGGGAACCTCAGTTTCACCCTGAGCTTGTATTGTATCTTATCCTATATAAGAAAATGCTGGAGGGCAGTCAAGAACTGTGCTTGGCTCTCATGCGTGTGTAGTCTTACTGGCCAGTAATAAAGACTCTCATTTAATACCTTTGGTGGTCTGATTGGTCTTGATTGGTACCTCCCTCACAACAATTTCATTTAAGCACTTACACATTGTTAAATCTACATTACAGGATTTAAGTTGTGGGATGTGAGGAGCAGAGTAAGCATCACAAAGAAAAAGGAAAAAATGATTTCTATTCCATGAAAGAAGTTAATAAAGTTAATGTGTTTTGGTTGATTGCAGGAGAGTTTTATTATGTTAGTCCAAATTATGACCTTGTTATTTTATTTATGCAGAAATTAAAAATGATTGACAAAGGTATGTTTAGGTGTCAATCTGACAACAGATTAGACTTGTGATAGCTAATCTGAATTGTAAATTTGATTGGATTAAAAGATGCTTGCAAACTGAAGGGGGAAACCTGCCTCAAATGTAACCACCACTGTCCAATAGGCTGGGGCCTGGATGGAGCAAGAAAGATAGGAAGGATGAAGATGAGATGGATGCAAACTTAATTCTTCTTGAACTGGTTCAACTATTGCTATAGTAATTGCTCATGGACATCAAAATCTAGCTATTTTCTCTTCCAATGTGGTTTCTTACCAATAATTTTCCAGGGAGTTTCTAGACCTTCAGTCTTGGACTGGGCTGCATCGTTATTCCCCCCTTTTTTTTGAGGCTCCAGCTTCTTGGACTGAGCAGCTACTGGTTTCTCCAGTTCTACAGCATGTAGATGGTCATTGTGGAATTATCAAACACCTGATTGTGCAAGGTTTTCTAATAAGTTTCCTTTTATAATAATACTTATACATATCCTGATGGTTCTATTCCTCTAGTGAACAATGATTGACACAACACTAATTTTAGGGAAGAGTAGGGTTGATTTCCATCTCTTCTGAGTCTAGGTTGACCATATGACTTGCTTATACCAATGAAAAAATACCAGAAATTACCACATGGAAAGATTTGAAAAGTGATTGTTCAAGGAAGCTTGCTGTGAACATGATCCATTCTGTGGACAAACATAGTTTAGCCCATGAAAGATCAGAGATCATGAGGATGAGGTTACAGATGAAGCAGCCATCTTTGCTAAGAACCAAAATATGTAAGTCCATAGGAGCTCACTGAGGTCCAACTGAGACAGTACACACCAAATGAATGTCTCAGCCAATCCACAGAATCATGAGAAATAATACATTAGGTTTTTACTACTATGTTTTATGCCATTTATTTTATAGTAACAGTTAACTAATACACTTGAGTAGAAGCAAGCAAATCAGCCAGTGCTACAATCTTTTGGGCCAAAGTAACAATTTGGGGTATAAAATTGATGATGTTCAACAAGATTAAAAATGCTTCACATAAGTTAATACAAAGGACATTGAGGTTTGAGAGCTAACCAGAATTCAGGCCATATGGATCTTAGCTGGCCTTTTATATATGTAGTTGAACTTTATGTAGACTGGAATAAGAAACATTTGTGAAGTCATAAGGTGGGATGTGGTAAGATCTCGCAGCCCTGGGGAGTAAATTGTGTTGGTGAGGGAAGGGTTAGAATAAGGGACAAAGGGCATTATTGTAGCATCATGAGTAAGTAATAATTGTAGCTTGAAGTTGGACTATAGTAGTGGTGTATGAATAGATACACTTTTGAATCATTTTTCCCTTTTCCCCTGCTAAAAAATGAACAATTTTTGATAATCTTCAAAGTTGAAGGGTATAACTAAACTGTTGTCATTGAAATATTTTGGTATTTTTTATTAAATTAATGGTGTTAGTTTTTAGAATGATAGCATTCTTCCTTATTTCAGAAGTTATAGAGCTGCTTATAAATAAACTGGTAGATTTGAATTATTTCACTTTAATGTACCTATTTGTCAAACCTCGCCTCTATAATAGGTCAGAGTCCCTCAACACAATGTGTGAAATTGATTAGTATCCACAGAGAAATAACAAATGCAGGAAGCTAGGTATGAAAGCAATATCCCCTGAAGCATAATATATTAAGTGTCTTTATTAGTATGCATGAAGATAGATGATGCCAAAACACAACCTTACCTTGATTTGGAGTGTACTTAAAATAACAAATATTTGATTTTTCTTTATATATTGTGGTATTTGAAAAACAAAGTAAAGTTGATATAGTCAGAGTATATTTTTAACAAATATATATTGATCATATAGAGGTACAAAGAATTAATTAATGATTCACCAAAAATGAATATAAAACCAAGCATATATTAATGTCTTACAATATATTTCCAGAAAGAATGAATATATAAATTCCCTTAAAATATATTAACATAATAAAAATATTATGTAAATATAATCCATTTTCTAGATTTTTATTTGCTTGCAAACAATATATTTAACATACCATCAAATTTCAGGAGCATCATGTATAATAATAAGCAATAATAAAAAAGAGAAAATTCTGCAAAATAATATCACAATGATTTATTTAACATTTAATTTAGAAAAATTAAGAACATATATAAATTTTACTTGACAGAAAATGCATAAATTTAAGATTCCATACAAATAAGTGAGCAAGGATCTTTGCAGACAAACTTTAGGATATAAAAGGTGAAATTCAGAAAGTTCAATAACCATCAGTGATTTTATCCCATTGCTTCACTTCTACAGTAAGGGAAAAATATTCTTTGAAAAACTACTGGGGACTTCTGACTTCTGCTCTAACGTAAAGAGCTTGGATGTTGGATGTCATCACTCTTCTCCTTGAATTATATATATATATATATATATATATATATATATAAAGTAGAAAAAGTTAATAATCACTGTTCTTTCTTAGATTCACCAGATAATTGAGCAAACTACCTCCCTGAAAAAAGGACAGACAGGAAAATATAGTAAATCATTTCTGAAATCAGTTTATCTGGAGGAGAAGACACTGGAGCCAATAGTTAACTGATAGACACATTTAAATTTTCTGTTTTGACAAGTTTTTGGAGGCTGAGATTGATTACCTTAAGAATTAAAAGCTCTGTTGGGGTCAGTCTCAGGTAACCCCTAAACTTTCATGAACTTCCAGGAGTTTTGCAAGAGTCTCCTGGTTGAGATTAGAGAAAAATTCACTGTGTTTCCTTACATTTCAAGATCTATGTCATCGCTGAGTCTGGCCTGGTTTATGCTTTGTTTCTTCAGTCTGGTGTTTTTTTTTTTTTTTTGCCTTTTAACACATCTAGCAATTTTTCTTGCTCTTAAAAGTTGTACATAATGTATCTATTAATATAAACTGGAGTAATCAGGATTTTAGTGGGAAGTTTTATCTGAACCTGGCTAAGAAATGTACTATGTTTAATGTTAGTTGCAGCTGTAGTTGCTAAAAGAAAGGAAGATCAAGAAGGTAACCACATAAAACACAGCAAGCTGAGCATGGTGATACATGTCTGTAATCCTAGTACTTTGGAGTCTGAGAAAGGAGGATCACAGGTTTGAGGCCAGCCTCAGCAACTTAGCAAGGCTCTCAGAAACTTAGTGAGACCCTGTTTCAAAAATAAAAAGTAAAACAAGGCTGGGGGTGTAGCTTAGAGGTAGAACATCCCTAGGTTCAATCACTAGTACCATAAAAACAAAAACATGGCAGCCATACTCTTCATAACAAGAGTCTGCCCTCAAGGGAAGCTACTTTGCCAGACACTTATCTGACCTGGAGGAGATGCAGTTAGACAACTCAAACCTTCTAGTCATTCTTAGGGGAAAAATAGGTTAGGCAATACATTTAAATACTACAAGGCTCAGGCCTACTATACAAACAGATTTAATCTCCAGTTCAGCTTCTTCTCACCAACACTTTAATACACATCAACAGGGCTCCAAACAGTTACTATAAAAGGGAGTTATAACACAGATACTATTTAAGAAGGAGTTCTGTGGAAAATACAAATTATAAAGGATAAAAAAGCAAACAAGTTTACTAGAGGAAACAAGCTTTTAGCATCTACAGCTACAACTAGCATTAAACACAGTGCATTTCTTAGCCAGATTGAGATTAAACTTTCCACTAAAATCCTAATTACTCCAGTTTCTATGTGGAAAATTTAGGAGCAACTGAAATTGTTAGACATGCTAAAAGGCAAGAAAACAGACGGAGGAAACACAGCATAAACCAAGCCACACTAAGAGATGACATAGATCCTGAAATCATAAGAAAAGGAATTTAAAATAAAAATGATTAACATGCTTTAGGAGCAGAGAGGTGTGAAACCTTTCTTCCTCATCATGAGGGTCACTACTGACACTATTATAACAAAGGTAGATTAGCAGGATAAAGTAAAAACTGACTTAGTTAATCAAGGTTTTATGCGACCCTGGACCCTTAATAAATGAAGAGCCAAAGACCCAGGGAAAACCATCCACTTGTATGCTAATATTTGATGAAAACTTGGCAGCACTGCAGAAATGCGATCGGACAAAAGGGGTATGACTTAATGCAATAGTCTGAAAAGGGAAACTCAGCAGAGCCTGTCAACTCAGATTTCTTCCGGAATCTCATCATGGCATTTCTTTCTACTGAGTAGAGGATAGAACCTCCTCCAGGAATGAGGCTTTTATAATCTATCAGATAAGATAGATCAGCTAATTACTTATGGCCAGTTCTTACACAGAAAACTGAAGGAAGAAATTAGAATATTTCTAGGTTTTATTGCTGGCACTGGAGAAAAGAGATTCTGGATTTTATAGCCCATGTGGGGGAAGAGAAATTCTTAGTTCCTTTAGCCTGCCAGGAGACTGCTTCGCAGGTGTTCTGATCCAACATAAAGATTGAAATTAACAAAACACAGTCTTAGTCATTTCAATAATATTTATTGCAATCATGACCAACAGATTCTTTATGCATTATCACTTCACAGAAGCCTTACACAACTCATGATATTTTAGGGCAGAGAGAGAGAGAGAGAGAGAGAGAGAGAGTTAGTTGAACAGGGTCATTTCTTGTGGAATTCTATAGATGTTGGACTTCTGGGTCTGGGTGCTTGGAGAACTGATGTCAGGAGGAAGCACCCTGTGAGAACTTTGCCTGACTGAAGGTGAGGAAATGCCTGGCAAGGCCACAGGCCACGTCAATGTTAACTTCATTATCGGTGTTGGTATTTCTCTATGGCAGACAAAGCTGTGGTGGGTAGGATGGATTAAAAAACCTGAGCCAATAACAATATTAACCATGTTGTGGTTAGATATAGAATGCCTCCTGGAGGGCTCATGTATTAATGTTGAGGGTTGGTGCAATTATGTCATGAGGGTTGCAATCTCATCAGTAGATAAATTTATTATAATGGATTTACTGGATGGTAACCTAGATAGGTAGAGTGTGGCTGGAGGAAGTGGATCCCTAGGGGTGTGGCCCTGGGGACTGTGCTTGTGTTCTTTAATCATATTTCTTGCTCTCTCTTGCTCCTGGACTCAATGAGATGAGAGGAAAACACCTGCTCTCTCTAGCTCTCTACTTCCCACCACCATGCCCTGAGCTCCACAGACCTGGCCTGATAGGTACTGAACTACTGAAATCTCCAGAACTGTGAGTAAATAAATCTTCCTTCCTCTAACTTGTGTGTGTTCAGCCTTTATGGGTCAGAGCCATGTGATACTGATGAAAACAACAGGTAATAGCTTATCATATCAAGAGAATTGGCAGGTGGTGTTTTTGATCAAAACCTTAAGTGAGGAATAGCGTGACAGCTACCAACAGCTTTGCCTCTACCCTACTAAATGTTCAGCATCATTATCCATGGTCTCTCAACCAATTTGGAAGCGAGTTTACCACTCTGAGAATACCAGAAGTGGCCTTACAATCAACAGAGGTTGGGATGGCAAGGCTCTGTGACAGAAGCTGTGGCTGTGTAGTCTCAGGTACTGACAGTTACAGCTCTCAGGTTGCTAGGGGCTTGTGTTTGTTGTGGAGATATATACTGGTTATGCCTGGCAGGCACTGAGCCTACATATTGCCCATCATGTCTGGATATTGTATTTTGTGCCCAGCATTTGTGTGTTGCCTGTGAAAGCAGGGGGTGTTGTGCCAAAACCATGTGTTCTTGAAGAGTTAGCTTGCAGTTTGCACATCATGCTCAGGTATGATGCACACATATGGGTGTGCTTCAAAAGTTAGGCCCATCTTTGGAAATAATGGTGTCCACTTTTAAATATGTGCTCATTATGGTATGCCCCTCCAATGCCCATCAGTTCAAAGCACCCAGCAAATCAAAGCACCATAGTTTGTGGTATAATTTTTGAAGCCTCAACAATGCTGAGGATATAATGGAAAGGGTAAATACCATGCAACAATAGTAGGTAATATAAGCAGAGAGATGGAAAATCTAAGAATGAATGAAAAGGAAACACTATGAACCAAAAATAATGAAACAGTCATGAAGAATACCATTGATGGATTGTCACATGACTGAAGAAAAATGAGGAGGGACTCATGATCTGACAATATGCTAGTTACAACTTTTTGAGCTAAAAAACAAAGTGAAAAACAAATTTTAAAAGTGAAAGATAACTAACAAGAACTGTGGGACAATTACCAAAGGTGGAATATCTGCAGAATGAATTAACAGTAGGTGAAGGGAGAAAAAGGAACAGATAAAATACTTGAAGAAATAATCAGATCATTTTCCAAAATTAAAATTAATCACTGACATCACAATACTCAGAGAACACAAAGCAGGATCAACAACAAAAATAAATCATGGGAGAAAAAAACTGTACCAGTGCATGTTCTATTCAAATAGCAGAAACTCAAAGAAAGAGAATATACTGAAAGAAACTGGGGGAGGTTCAAGAGGGAAGGACAAACAGATCTTACTTTTAGAGGAGTAAGGATTGAATTACTTTGGACTTATGTTCAAATATCATGAAAACAAGACAAATGAGGAAGTTAATATTTGAAAAACAAAAGCAAACAAATTAGAATTCTGGTATCACTGAAATTATCCTTGAGAAGTGAAAGAGTATTAAATATTTCCTTAAGCAAATAGAAACAAAGTTCTTCAATGAACAAGAACATGACACAGGTCAAAAACAGACATACACAAAGAAAGAGAAGAAATAAATGCATGTAAAATAACTCATTTATTTTTCTTAACCTTATTTGATCTAAAGTAACTATTTGTTCCAATAAATAATGGCAAAATTGCATTTGTGATTATAGCTTATAGATAAGTGAAATGGATGAAATATTATTATAAGAAATGAATTGAGAATACTCTATTATGAAATAGCTGTACTACACATGAAGTGATACAATATTATTTGAAAGTGAACTTAGATTATTTTTAAATGTATATTGTAAACCCTAGGTTAACAATTATTTCTAAAGATGTATAGTTGAAATTCTAAGAGGGATAAAAATATAATCATGTAAAATGTTCAATTAAAATTAGAAAAGGCAGAAAAGGAGTGAAGTTTTAAAAATGAGCAAGTACAATAAATATAAATGAATCATAAATACTTAGATATTAACACAATTTTATCAATAATCACTTTATGAATGCCCAAACATGCTAGTGAAAAAAACAGATTTTTAGCCACACAAGATGGTACATGCCTGTAATCTTAGTACTTGGGAGACTGAGACAGGAGGATCACAGGCTCTAGGGCAATTTGCAGAAACTTAGCAAGACCCTGTTTCAAATAAAAAAATAAAATAGGGAGCCAGGTGTGGTGGCCCACTTGGGAGACTGAGACAGGACTGCAAGTTCATGGCCAGCTTCATCAATGCAGTGAGTATCTCAGCAACCCAGTGAGACCCTATTTCAAAACAAAACAAAAAAACACAATAGGGCCAGGGTTGTAGCTTGGAGATAGAACATCCCTGGATTCAATCCCCAATGTCAAAATAATAAATGAATAAATAAATAGAAAAATAAAATAGGGCTGAGGATGTACCTCAGAGGAAGAACTCCCCTGGGTTCAGTCCCCAATGCCACCACCAAAAGAAAGATAGAAATAAAGATATTCAGAGTAGATTTTTTAAAAAATCAACAACTCTATCTTGCCTAAAACATCCCACTTTAAGCATCAAGAGACAAATAGATTAAAAGTAAAGGAATTACAAAATTTATATAATGCTAATACAAATCAAAATAAAACTACTATAAGTATACTAATTTCAGGTAAAGCAAACTCCTGAACAGTCAAATTATTGGGGACAAAGATAAAAGCGGAAAAACCCTAGTGGAGCAATGGAGGGGTCTAGGGAAGGGTAGTGGGGTTGAGGGAGGGAGAATTACTGAAAGAAACACATTGGTGTTATGTACATGTATGAAATCATCAATGTCAATCTCAGTGACATGTACATGCATGGGGAAGGGGAGGAAGTGGGAAGGGAGCTGAGGGACAGCGCACCAATTGTTGTGTGCATGTATGTCCCTATCACTCTGAACTTCATTATTATATGAGACTTCAATGAATCAATAAAGGTATAAAAAAGGACATTAGGTAGTTATTAAGAAGTCAATTTTCACAAAGTCATAACAATTATTAATATTTAAGCACCTAACTCAAAATATGTGAGACAAAAATGTGATTAAAATGCAAGGAAGGAAAGACAAATATTCTATCAGAGCTACAGACTTAAATACCTATCAATAATTAATATATCCATCAGATATAAAGTAAGCAAGGGTGTATAGTTGAATTGAACAACACCATCAATCAACTGGATTTGATTGACAGCATTAGGACACATTTTCCAAAGCCAGCAGAGTGCACATCTTCTTAAACTCACAAGAAACCACCGAAATAGAATGCATTCTGGACCACAGAATAAAATTTAACAAATTTAAAAGAGAAATGATATAATTCATGTGCTCAAACTACAGTGAAATTAAACTAGAAATCAATAAGAAAAAGACAGCTGAAAAATACTAAATACTTAGAGAGTAAGCAGTCTTCTAAATAACAGATGGGACAAAGAAGAAGTGTCAGGTAAAGCAAAAAAAAGTGAAGGAAAATTTTCTAGTAATCAGAAATGAAAAAGAAGCCAGGATTATTGATCCTGTGTATATGAAATGGATACAAAATAATGGTAAGAAAATTATATGAAAATAAATATATACAGAAAATTTATTTCACAAAATCCAATGCCCACTTATTTTTATATTTATATTGGTGCATCATAGTCTCACATCATAAGAGTTCATAGTGATAGTGATATACATCCACACAAAACTTGGTGTGCTTCCCCCTCCTCTGCTCCCTCCCCATTTCCCTTCTGCATACATGATATTGAGATTGGCATTGGTATTCTCACATATGTACATAATGTCAGTGGATGTGTTTCCTTCATTAACTCTCCTCTCACCCCTCCCTCCCCAAAACCACTTCCCTCATTAAACTGAAGTTTCTCCACCATTCCCTGAAATCCCTCATATCCTTATTACTCCCTAGTTTCTGCATATGAGAGGAAAACATATAACCCTTTAGTTTCTGTGACTGGCTAATGTCACTTAACATAATATTCTCCAGGTCCATCCATTTTCCTGCAAATGACATAATTTTGTTCTTTATTGCTGAGTAGAATTCCATTGTGTGTATATCCCATACTTTTGTAATCCATTCATCTGTTGATGGATACCTAGGTTGTATATTAAAATGTATATTAGCTGCATGTGGTGGCACATGCTTATAATCCCAGTACTTGAGAGGCTGAGACTGGAGGATCTGGCTTCACAGGTAGCCTCAGCTACTTAGTGAGGCCCTCCACAACTTAGTGAGACCCTGTTTCAAAATAAAGAATAAAAAATAGGGTTGGGGGTGTAGTTCAGAGATAGAATGACCCTGGGTTCAACTCCCAGTACTGCCAAAAAAAGTATATTAAAAATCAACTGAAGATTGTGGGGTACTGGAGTCTGGATATTTCTCTCCAGTGTGGCACTTGCATATTGGGTGGTTTCTCCAGAGTTCCCCATTCATATGCCAAGGCTAATTTTGGAATTGCATTTCAATTCAACAATCTCTCTGACCAATTCTACTTCCATTCACTTTTTATAGGATGTTTTCTCCCTTCTGAACCTCTTGTGTATCAAATCCATCTGTTTTTCTTCTTGGAGTACTTGATATAACTCCAGGTACTGTTAGCCAGATGGACAAAATGACAGATAGCAGTCAAGTGATGGATGCATGATAATTGATTTAGCAAAAGAGGGAAACGGTATATTTGAAATCCATGAACATTATTTATTTAAAAAGAATTCTTCAGAATTAGAAAGTCCAAGTACAATAGGTAGAATCTGGAAGGACTGAGCTTAAATCCAGAAAATTAACATAAAAGAACAGTGAGCCTACCAAGTTCTCCCCATGAAAGCTCATCCCCATGAACTGCAACATACAGTAACTAATCAGAATCATCAGATAGACAGGAAGCAAAGGAAACTGAAACAATATATCATGATCAAGTGAAATTTACATTGGGATATTTTGCAATAAATACCACATATATAATTGTATCATATTATGATATATAGTAATACATTCCCAAACACTATTATGAGTGAGATACAAACATAATAACAACAACAACAGTAATAAAGTCTAACATTTTGTAAAACAGTTCTACTAATGAAAAGAATGAAACTCTTTGGGAGGGCAGAAGTTACAAATTGAATTCTAATCCCCCCAAATTCCTATGTATTCCTAATCCTCAGTACCTCAGAATTTAACCTTATTTGGAGTCAGGGTCTTTATAGAATAATCAACTTAAAATTAGGTCATGAGGATGGATGCTATTCCAATATTGATATTGTCTTTATAAAAGGTGAAAATTTAGATTCAGACATGCAGCAAGGAAAATACCTTAAGATCTTCAGTAAGAAATCAGAGTGATGGATCTACAAGACAAAATAACACCAAAGATTGTTGGCAAACTATATAGGAGAGAGCCATGAACATCTTATTCTTCCCCATACACTTGCAGAGGGTCTCACTAAGTTGTTGAGGCTGGCCACAAACCTATGATCCTCCTGTCTCAGCCCTCCATGTGCTAGGAGCACAGGTATATGCCACCACGCTGTTCATCTTCCTTATTTTTTAAATGACCTTAGGTGTTGCTCCTGACATTTCCAATTTGTAACAACCACTGTTTTGAGGGGTGTCTTTAAAAAATTATTTTCTCTGAATATTTCATCTTCTGTAATCATATATGGTTTTATTAAGTCACTATAAATAAGTAGCTTTCACAACTTGGCTAACAAATAAAACACTTGTAAATTGACATTTATTATAGCCTTAATTTTACTTTTAAAATATTATAAATAAATTCTATTTTGATAAAATATTGTTCTAAATTTTCTTAGACTTCTGACAGTATGAGTTGGGAATATTGTGATAAGTACTTGGCAATATTATCATATTTGTATTATTGAAAAATCACTGAAATGCTTTGCCCTATAACTAGATAACAAAATAATACAAAGCATGTCATTTTATTCAGTTTGTTCAACTTTTTGTTATTTTTATTTAATTGGTAAACTTTATTGCTAAAATTTTACAGGCACAGAGCTCTTTGCCCACTTTCCACCACATCCCACCCTTCTCCCCCTCCTCACTACTGAGACAGGTTAGTGAGATTGGTTGTAATGCCTCAAATATTGCCACAGTATTATTTGAACTGTTTCCTTCCCTAGTCCCCACTCTTCTTCTCCATAACTGCCATCCCTTAACCCCCTCAACTACTCTACCAATCTATCTTTGCATTAATGTTTCTTATGTTCCCTATTTTATTTCTTACTTCCAAAAATGGGAGAAAACATACCACCCTTGACTTTTTGAGACAGACTAATATAACTTAGCATAATATTCTCCATTTCCATCTATTTCTTGCAAATGACATAGTTTTGCTGTTTCTTATGGCTGAGTAAAATTCCATTGTGTGTATATGCCACATTTTCTTTATCCATTCTTCTGTTGATGGGCACTAAGGTTGGTTCCATAATTCGGCTATTGTGAATTGTGCTGCTATAAACATGAGTATGCATGTATCCCTATAGTATTCTGACTTTAGTTCTTTAGGAAATGTACTGAGGAGAGGTATAGTTGGGTCATATGGTGGTTTCATTCCGAATTTTTTCCATATTCCCTTCTTTCTTGTTTTTACCTGATGGACATGCACTGATAATAAGCACATAAAAATGTTGTACTATGATAATATATACTACTAGGAAATGCAGCCCAATTATAATTATATCTCTGTAATGTTTAGTAAGCCCAGAAGCAATGTGGGGCATAAAAGCTCCAAATATGACCTTTGATGCAAACACCTACTGTATACATAATAAAAATATGACCTTTGATGTAAAACACCTAGTGTATACATAATAAAAATTTTAATCCCCCAATATGTAGAAGGGATCTAATGCTTGCAATGAGAGCAAAAGGAAAAATTATAACAAAACCTGTTACATGCAAATTATTGTGATTTATGACATGAGTCTTTGCAAGAGTGAAATAGGAAAAAAGATAAAAAGCAAATGTCTTACACTTCTGAGGAGAACCTTCCAACTAGTAAATCTTTGTAATAAAATAACTTTGCAATATGCAAGTTTTTATAAAAGATATCTTTTGTGCTTCCTTTAACAGAAAACCTACATATGGGATGGTGCATAAAATGGGTGAATAAGCTGAAAAAGTTAAAAATAAGATAAAGATCCAATCAATAACTGATTGAATAAAAGAAAGAGGCAAAGGGAAGATGAAAGAAATGTCTAACTGGCTACTGTGTGCCAGTTCTAGTGAGCAAAGGCTCAGATAAAAAAAGGCAGAGTGACCCTTGAACAATGTGTCCAAGAAAAAGTAAGTGGAATTATTAATTTATGTACTTGAGTACAGTTGAGAAGAGTTTGTAGCAGTAGACAAATGTTGAGGAATATCTATGTAAGAAAAAATAAATATTAACAACAATAAGCAGGCATGTGTTAATTCCAGAATATGAAAGGTACCCTCAAATTGTTCACCAAAGAAACATTACCATAACATTGCATAGTACTTATAAACAATGTATACAGTCATAGAGCCTAAAAATGAAACTCTGATGTAATTTTTATTCAGAAACCTTGAGGCAAGAAAAATTGAAATGGAACAGGAGGCTGTAAAATAAGTTACATTTTGAGATATTTGGAAATCACTGAATAATGCATCAAATTGGAAAATAAAAGGAGGCAAAAACTGAACAGAATATACATGCTATATAGAATGGATAAGTAAATGTTGAAAAATATTTCAAGGTTTTAAAGCTATTGCCTGTAGAGAGTGAAATATCTGGGGACTTTAGATATTCTTCTCTGCATTAATCTCCATCTTCTAGAAATTCTTTAACTCGGGACTCATTGCTAACCAGGTAGAGCTACTGGCAATCCATTTGGACCTCTCTTCATGGTAGAGGTACTATGAAGTGAATAAAAGTTAAGGAATGGCCCTTGAAAAAGTATTAAAGGAGCAATTAATCAAGTACCATGCATTCCGTGCCCAATGCTGATTTTTTTGTATGTGTGAAGAACAAGATCCCCAGACTCTTCTTTCAAGATGTCTACAATTCCATAAAAGACACAAGGAAAATCAAAAAGAATAACAATTTCAACAATAGTAATGACAACAAGAATTATAATTAGCAAAAATGATTGGGTCCTTTCTGGGCTCCCAGATTAATTCTGAGTGCTTTAGATTAACTTTTTTTATTTACTATTGAGCATCAACTCTATGAAGTGGACTTTGGCATTAAAGTTACTTACAAATAGTGAAACTGAAGTAAAAGGAAATTAAATAAATGTGTTACACAGTTAGCAAGTTAACTGAGAGGCACATTGTGATGTCCTGCTCCAAATTTAGCCACCAAGCTATACTGCAGCTTTTTCTAGAGGTACAAAGACATTACTGATCAAACCCCAGACAGGTCTCATGGTGACAATTCAACAAGATTTTTATGATGTAGCCATCATAAAAACTTAAACAAGAATAAAGTAGTATGATAAGAATGTTAATTATAGTATAGCAAAAGTAAAATCTGAAAAATCAAATTGAGGGTTTATTTAAATAAATTACATAATGTTCATATCTTAAAATATGTTTAAATGAATAAAACAGCTTAAATATGCCATAATAGAATATTATATCAAATTTGTGAAGGACATACATTACCAACACAAATTATAAGCAATACATTAAAAAAATCAGTGCATGCCACTCTAAGTTATATATATATATATATATATATATATATATATATATATATATATATTTGATGTTTAGAGTTTTTTATGTACCTTTTCTTTTTATCTGCTAGTAGCATAGAATGTGATATTAAAGATATTTTCTCCCCGGGCATCTTGACAAAAATCATTTTATTCCATTTACCCTTGAAAAAGACAGATAAAATCAGGCTTAAGTTGCCATTATATATTTTAAATTGATGTGACACTAATAAAGAAAAGCAAACAATGATAATGAATTCCATTTTCAGGAAAATTACTCATTTCTTATTTAAGCTAATTCAGAATATAAATATTCAAAAATATGTGTGATGGTTAGTCTGGATTGTCAACTTGACTGGATCATGAAACACTTAAGATTATGTGACTGGGTAATTTGATGAGATGATTGGTTTATATAATAGCAGATCGAAGGGGAAGTCCTGACCTGAATGTAGGCAGCATGGTTTGATAGGGCAGGACCTGGATAAAAGAAGGAGAAAGCCATGTGAATGCATGCATGATTCTTCCTGAAGAAAGCATGTCTACTCTTGTCTGAGATATTGGCCTTCAGTTCTTCAAACTGGACCTTCACCATCATTTCTCTGGAGAGTTTCCTGGCCTTTCCATCTTGGACTGGGACTGAACTAGTGGTCACTCTGTTTCTGAGACTCCAGCTCTTGATCTGCTTGCTGGTTCCTCTGGCTCTCCATGAAATCAGAAACTTGGGACTATACTGATTTGGACTATAAGCTGAATTGATAAATCACCTTTTATCATATATGTGTTCTGAGTTCTGTTACTCTAGTAAACCCTGATCAATACAGTATATGAGCTGATTTTTCTGAAATGATTCACCTTATGTCACATGATCATTACAATAGAAATACATAGCAATGGGTCTTGGTTTTGGTAGTTACAAGACCTACCTTGGTTTGGGGATAGTTACAGAACAGACTGTTAGTCTCTAACTTCAAATATTATGTTAAACTACAGGGCATTCATTAGCCCCTTCCCTCCCCCAAACCTTAGTTATTCTTATATACATAGATCTTACATCACAATGGGGAAAATCTGTATAGCATATTCCATAATACATGTGATTTAAAAATATCCCCCATCCTTAAAATTGCTCAACAATTCAATAAATATAAATACATCCAACCTTAAAGGAAAAAATTTGTCATCTAATATAATACTTTTTCTATCTACACGTACTTGATAAGGATAAATCAAATACAAAATATGCTACTGTTATATTACTGAGAATTCAGAAATTATAAAACCCAGTATAACTGAATCAATGTGTAATTGCTGCTTGTATAAGTTATCTATTAATATCTAATAAAATAACACAAACTTCACTGGATTAAAATAACAAAATTTGATAAATCACATATTCTGTGATTCAGAAATCCAGATATGGTTCAACTGGTCCTTGGAAGGATTTGGATTCTCAACAACATTCAGCCAGGAACTTCCCTCAGTGCATTGGCACCTATACCTCTTTAAAGCATATCTCTCAACATGGCAACCTAATTTGTCAGAAATATAGCAAGAGATATGATTATAAAAATGGGAATGGAATTGTTCTCTGTATTTCTTAGTGGATTCATGATTGGCATATAGAAAAGGACAGCTACTGATTTTTTAGGTTGATTTTGTATCCCGCTATTTTGCTGAATTTGTTAATCAGCTCTAGTAGTTTTTTGGTTGAGATTTTTGGGTCTTTTAGACACAGGATTATGTCATCTGCAAATAAGATAATTTTAATTCTTCTTTTCTTATTTGAATTCCTTTGATGTCCTCTTGTCTTATTACTCTGGCAGGAGTTTCAAGGACTATATTGAAAAAGAGTGGTGATAGTGGGCATCTTTGTCTTGTTCCTGATATTAAAGGGAATTCCCACAGTTTTTCCCTGTTCAATATGATGTTGGCTTTGGGTTTATTGTATATTGCCTTAATAATGTTGAGGTATGTTCCTTCTATTCTGATTTTCTGCAGTGTTTTCATCATGAATAAAACACCTAGGAATAGACCTAACCAAGAAGGTAAAATGCCTCTTCAATGAAAATTATAAAATGCTAAAGAAAGAAATTGAAGAAGATCTTAGAAGATGGAAAGATCTCCCATGCTCTTAGATAGGCAGGGTAAATATCATTAAAATGACCATTCAACCAAAAGTGGTCTACAGAGTCAATGCAATCCCTATATAAATACCAATGACTTTCTTCATAGACCTAGAAAAAACACTCATAAACTTCACATGGAGAAATAAAAGACCCATAATAGTCAAAGCAATTCTCAGCAATAAGAACCATACAAGAGGAGTCACAATTCTTGACTTCAAATTATACAACACAGCTATAATATTAAAAGCAGCATGGTATTGGCACAAAAAAAGACACAAAGACCAATGGAACAGAATAGAAGATACAGAGACAAATCCACAAACTTATAGCCAAGTGATTTTAGATAAAGGTGCCAGACACACATTGGAGAAATGATAGCCTTTTCAACAAATGGTGTTGGGAAAGCT
Organism: Glis glis; assembly: GCA_004027185.1. Lineage (NCBI taxonomy): Eukaryota > Metazoa > Chordata > Mammalia > Rodentia > Gliridae > Glis > Glis glis. The sequence goes on along the minus strand of PVJS01020759.1, from coordinate 10,532 downwards.
GGATATCCATTTGAAGAAAAATGGAACTAAATCCTTACCTCACACCCTGCACAGGAGCCAAATTGAGATGGATCAAAGACCTGGAAGTTAGACCAGAAACTGTGAAACTGCTGGATGAGGGCATAGGTTCATCACTCCAACATATAGGCACAGGTGAAAATTTCCTCAACAAGACCTTGAAAGCTCAGGAAATTAAAACAAGAATTAATAAGTGAGATGCATTAAACTAAAAAGTTTCTGCACATCAAAGGAAAACAATCAAGAGTCTAAAGAGAAAACCTACAGAATGGGAGAGGATATTTGCCAGCTATCCCTCTTAGAGGGGACTAATATCTAGAATATACAAAGAACTTAAAAAACTTTACACTAAAAATATAAATAAATAACCCAATCAAGAAGTAGGCAACTGAATTGAATAGACACTTCACTAAAGAAGGTATACAAAGGGTCAATAGATACATGAAAAATGTTCAACATCATTATACAGAGATTCCATCTAACCCCAATCAGAATGGCAATCATCAAGAAGTCAAACAATAATAAATGTTGGCAAGGATGTGAGGAAATAGGAACACTTCTACACTGTTGGTGGGAATCCAAAGTAGTTGAGCTGCTATGAAGATCAGTGTGGAGATTTCTCAGAAAGCTGAGAATGGATCCACCTTATGATTTGGCTATACCACTCCTGGGTATCTTTCCAAAGGGGCCAAAATCAGAGAACTACAGTAACATATGCATATCTATGTTCAGAGCAGCATAATTCATAGTAGCTGAATTATGGACCCAACCTACGTGTCCATCAACAGATGAATGGATTACAAAATTATGGGAAATATACACAATGGAATTCTACTTAGCAATAAAGAAGAACAAAATTATGTCATTTGCAAGAAAATGGTAGGACCTAGAGAACATTATGTTAAGTGAGATTAGCCAGTCACAGAAAGCGAATGGACATATTTTTCTCTAATATGCATAAGCTAGGGAGTATGGGGATACCAGAGGGACTCCAGATAATGGAGGAAAAACCTCAGTGGAGCCAGGGAGGTGGACTAAGTGAAGTGGAGGGGGAAGACTGAGGTTAATTAATGGAAATTCTACCATCAACTATTGGTACATATCTGAATATACCAATGTCAATTCTATCTTGGGAAGGGGGGAAATGGGGAGGCGAGATGTGAGACTATAATGCACCAATAAAAGCACATTAATAAAAACTGCTGTCTTTCAGCTTTATTTTGTTAATCATGGAAACGGCATGGCTTCATTTTTGGTGTTTATTTTTCATTAGAAAAAAAGTCACTAGATTGAGCATACACATATAAATAATGATGTTGCACAATGTTGTACATACAAGGAAATACAGTGATGAAAGACCCTTTTTGAAATCTGCTTACCACTCTGCATGTATCTATAGCTGAGCAACCCCTTGCCGATAGTTAGCAAGAAAATACAATTCTCAGCTCCACAACTGCAAGAAACTAAATTCTTCCAGCTATTTAAGTAAGTATGGAAGCAGATCCTAAGCTTCACATTATAATGCAGCTCAGATGATACCTTGATTACTGCCCTTGAGACACCTTGAGTAGAAAACTTAGCTAAAGTCGGCCTGTCATTCTGACCCACAGAAATTGTGAGATAATCAAAGGATGCTGTTTAAACCTTTCTGTTTGTGGTAATTAGTTACACTGAAATACACATCCCTTCCAAGACAATTATTGTATCTCACTAGAAAATTACCTTTAAAATATTTTAGCCAATTATTCTTATATTTTTCACACAGAGGTAACATAAACCATTAGATGTATGAATACAATGCACCAATAAATAAAAACTAAAAAGAAATTAAGTTTCAGATATTTCATATGAACTTCCTAAATATTTTCTTTCCCATACATCAAGTTATTTTATTAAAATATACATGTTTGCTACCATGCCTTTAGAGTGACAAATAAATTATATACTATGTATTGAGTATGAATAGAACATTTTTGTGGTACTGGGAATGAAACCCAGGGGCATTCTACCTCTGAGCTAAACCCCAGCCCTATTTTATTATTTTATTTTGAAACAGGGTCTCACTAAGTTGCAGAGGACCTCACTAAGTTGCTTAGGCTGGCCACAAACCTGTGATCCTCCTATCTAAGCCTCCCAAATACTGGGATTACAAGCATATGCCACCACACCTAGCTTGAATAAAACTTTTTTTAATTGGTTCATTGTGATTATATATCATAGTGAGGTTGAGAGTAATAAAAGATACATGAACACAAGATTCTTTGTGTTCCTCTGGGTCTCTCCCTGCTCCCTCTTCCTTCCCATAGATAATATGTACATTGATATAGATAACTTCATATATGAACAAAAGAATGAATGAATGAATTGGAAACAATTCATTCAAATAATCATTCAAATAATTGACCTCCTCTTTCTCCTCTCCACCTCCCTCCCCAATTTAAAATATATATTGAGTGCATTCATTAATATACTATTCCAAAATTATTTTTCTTTGCACTAATAGTATTATTTATATTATGACATAAATAGATCTGCATCTTTAAATTTTAAAAAAGTACTGGAAAACTGTACCTCTGGAATTTGATGTAATACAATGTACCCAACTACTGTTTTTGCATAAATTCCTACCATATTAGTTCAAAATGTAAATAAGTTAACTGTTCTGTTTAAAGGGCTGCATGAAAATGAAAGTATAAATATTTTATTTGGTCATATATAAATATAAATACACATTTATATATCTATTTTGAATACAATTTAATGTAGCATATTTAACATATTAATTTTAATATACTTTTATTGATGCATTGTAATTATACTTCATATTGAGGAACATGCTTATTTATCAAGTCTATACAGCTATCTCTATAACTGTGTTTTTTTCTCATAGGATCTGTATTAGTTCCTATACTAGAGATGATCATAAAATATATAGAGCGAGAATGATATTTACTAGTGAGAATGATTATCTCTGCATTAAGTTGCTAATGGAGAGGTGTAATGATTGATAAAACAGATAATGCTTATGAACAGAATGAAAACACATTTTGAAATAATCAAATTTTTGAAAGGCTGAGGCAGGAGGATCACAAGTTTGAGGCCAGTCTGGCCAAGTTAGAGAGACCCTGTCTTAAACTTAAAACTAAAAAGGATTGGGGGTATGGCTCAGTAGTAGATTGCCCCTGAGTTCAAGTTCCAGTATTGAAAAAAAAACACTCCTTTTACAATAGACAAAAAGCCTCTTTGTCACTGAGTTTAGAAACAAGCTAGGTGTCTGCTATAGCATACTAGATACTGGCATTTCAGTAATAACCACCTCTCTCTAATATCCAAAACTGAAAGTTGTTTGTCCATGTTCATACCACTAGATTTTGATAATCACATTTTTATTCACACTTGGTTCATATTTGAAAAATTACTTTTTTATCCTTTTCAGAACTGTGATTAAGTGAAAGTTGTATTGCTTTGCTCCTAATTTATATAAATCCCAAGTTAACTTGATAATTTGCTGATCTCTGTACTTGGTGCAGTCAACTCTCTTTGAGTTGCCTGGTTTGACTTTGGAACCATCTCTAATTATAAGTATGATTGTTAAAACTATACTCTTAAAATTTGGGGGAATATCAATGACTGTCCTTGTCCCACCAACACCTCTTGTGTTTTTGATATCCTTTGATTATTTGATATCCTTTGATTATTCTTGGAATACTCAGAAATACTTGTCAAAGGGTATGTAAGTGATAAATTGCCATTAACACATCATCAATTGTTGATATTTGTTTATTTTTTATTATTTTGCTACTGGAGATTTAACCCAGGGGTTTCTGCCTCTGAGCTACATCCCCAGCCCTTTTCATTTACTTATTGTTTTTTAAACAAGGATCTTGTCAAGTTCCTGATGGTCTCACCAAATTGCTGAGACGGGCCTTGAACCTTCAATCTTCCTCTCTTAGCAACCCAAGTACTAGGATTACAGGTGTACGCCATGGTACCTGGCCTGATATAAATTTCAATGATAAAAAATTGAATTCTAATTTCATTTAGACATTGTCCTATTAAAATACATTCTTCAACAAATATTTTGTAATATGAAATGTGTTAAACTGCATATTTTTTACATTTTATTACAGAAAGTTCTTTGCAACAAACATTAATTGGGACTTAATTTTAGAAGTGACAAAAATGAACTCAAGTAGTACAATATCTGGACAAACAGATCTTCAAATACAAATAATGTGCCAAGATATGCAAGCATGATTAAGTATTTGATGCATTTTCATAGAATGAATAAGTGCAGGAATGCATCAAGGACAAATTAAATTGAATGAGATGTTTTCTTCATTTGGAATGCTATGAATGTACTATAAAAGTTTTATAAATTAAGCTCACTAAGCTGGATGTGGTGGCACATTCCTGTAATCCCAGTTCTTAGGAGGCTGAGACAGGAGGATTTCAGGTTCTAGAATAGCCTCAGCAAGTAGTGATACTCTCCTCAACTTAGCAAGATGCTCTTTCAAAATAAAAATAAAATAGGGCTGGGGTTGTAGCTCAGATGTAAAATGCCCCTGGATTCAATCCCCAGTACCACAATAAATAAACAATAAATAAATGAATAAATATCACTAGTATTTTGTTATTATTGAACTACTGATTGGGGTGGGGTCAGCTATCAGCCTGTGACAAAACTGACTCTTCATCTGCATTTGCAAATAAAGTTTTATTGGAAAAGAGAATCATGTATTGGTCTCTACAGTGTCTCATTATGATGACTAAATTGAGATCATGTGACCTGTAAAGCATAAACTATTTGATATCTGACCACTTGCAAAAAAAATTTTCTGACACCCAAATTAAAAGGGCTAAATTTCTTGTTTAGGATTATTAATCCCTGAAATTTTTTATTATATATAAATTAACAATTAAAATGAATGCTAATGCATTATTAACTATTTTGTAACAACAATAATCAATTTTTAAAATCTGATATCTAATACTTTGAAGAATACTCACTTAATAACTATTAATGAACAATGTAATGATTATAGCTACCTTACAGTCAAAATCTAGATGGAATCATTAATTCTACATTGTTGGCTTTTATTTTTGACAATTATTGTAGTACAAATCTAATATTAAATGTTTAGAATAAAAATATTTTTCTTTAATTTGCCTCTTAAACAGCCATCCTTTTATTTCTGTTGAAAGAATTATGGAAGCCTTAAAATTGGGTTACTTACACACATTTTTTATTAATTTAAAAATATGCAAATTACAGTATAACAATTATTTGTTAATCTTTATGTCTTATAATAATATATTTAAATCTCTAAACTATACATCATTATTATGAAATACTTAAATTAAGAAAAAGGAGGAGAGATCCAAGATGGCGATGGAATAGGGACCACTAAACGAGCCTGCCTCAAAATCACCTCAGAGGCTCAGAACTGAAGAACATTGCACATCCATAGAAGAACCAAAACCCAATATCCTGTAACCTGATTACAACTCCAGAGACACAGAGTATACCAGCTACAGAAACTCACAGAAAACTGCAATCCCATGGCAGGATCGGAAAGGAACCATTTTCCCCTGGACCCTACAGATGGGGCTAATAGCCCCCCACCAGCAAATCAGCAAATTGGGGCGAGGAACCAGAGCAAAATTCTGTGAGAGGTGGGAGACTCCCAGTAGCAGACCATGAATACCCTTCAAAGGCTGCCCTAGCATAGGCTCCTGCCAGAGCCACGCACCTCCCCCCACCACGCTACAAGCCCATGTGATCCCCAACACCCACGCATCAGAGCCTAGGTGACCTCTGGTGCCACCACCCTAGTCTGTGTGACTGTCTGTGCCATGCCTCTGACTGGGCGCACCCCCAGCACAGCCACACAAGAACATGTGACTGTATGCACCATGGCACTTCCGACCCATCCCACCCCCAGTTCTGCCTGCAACCTGGCATGCCCCTGGCACCACCACCTGAGAATGCACAACCATCTGCACCATGCCTAGGACCCCGTGCGTCCCTGACACCGCAACCCACAGGACTCTCTGCACTCCTTCCCTGGGCCTACACACTATTTTCTGCTCCATGCCTAAATGCCCATGCACCACCAGGCGCCACCACGCGAGACCCAGAGCCCGCACCCTAATCAAGCCCATGCTATCCTCAACGCCACACATTGGAGCCCGGGCACCTTCCAGCAATGCCACCCAAGACCTGGAGCCTGAGCGCATACCTTGGGAATCATGCAATCCCCAGCACCTGTGCCTTGGACACTGGGCACCTTCCTGCACAACCACCTGAGCCTGGGAACAAGCACCCAACACCGTGCCTCAAAGTGTGCCTCATGAGCCAGCACCCAAGCTCCAGAGCCCATGTACTCACCCCCCCACACACACACACAGTGCCCCAGTCAACCAGATGGGAGGGAACCACAGTATGCAGCATACTGACCCAATTGGGCCTATAGGAACCATCAAGAGGTCTTATACATAGAAAGGAAGATTATGCGGAGGCAACAGAAACATAAAATTGAAAATACGAGAATGAAGAACAATGAGGAAGCAAGAAACACAATGCATCAAAAAGTGAAATTACTCATACTGACCTGCAGGAAATGCAAGACAGATGGAGAATTCCAAATTTTGAACTTCAGAATGATGAAAGGCCTCAAAGAAAGTGTAGAGGAGATGAAAGAGGAAATTGAGGGTCTAAGAAAGAATCAGAAAGAAACTCTGAACAAAATGAAGGAGTCAATAAACAAATTAAAGAATGCAATAGAATCCAACTCCAGCAGGCTCGACCACATGGAAATCAGGGTATCATGCCTAGAAGACAGTTCATTCAAAACTGAAAACACAGTCAATGATATACAAAAGATATTACAACAACACACCCTGAACATCCAAGAAATACAGAACAATACAAGATGTCCTAACCTAGGCATAAAAGGCATTGAAGAAGGTTTAGAAGCACAGACCAAGGGTATCAGAAACCTCTTCAAAGAAATAATCTCAGAGAATTTTCTGAACATAGAAAAGGATTTGGATATTCACAAACAATAGACCTATAGAACACCATTAAGACAGGACCAAAGAAGGAACTCCCCACGTCATGTGATAATTAAAATGAATAACCTAGAGGCCAAAGAAAGAATCTTAAAAGCAGCAAGAACAAAAGATGGGTGACATACAGGGGCAAAACAATAAAAATTACCCAGATTTCTCAACCCACGTCAGGAATGCCAGGAGGGTTGATATGAAATACTCTGGACCCTGGAAGAAAACAACATCCAGCCAAGACTGATATATCCAGCAAAGCTATCATTTAAAATTGATGGAATAATTAAAATGTTCCATGATAAACAAACACTTAAAGAAATCATGAACACCAAGCCAACACTAGAAAAAATCCTAAAAGAAAAATATCACAAAGAAGGAAAACAAGAAATTTCCAGAACCACAGGAGAGGTGAACTCTACCAGGTAGGCAAATAAACTAGGAGATTTGTCACTACAGCAAACAGAAAATAGAACTCAAAATGATAGGAAACAAAAATCATCTCAATAATAACATTGAATGTCTAAGGACTCAACTCCCCAATTAAAAGGCATAGACTGGCAATGTGGATTAAAAAGCATAACCCAAGTATATGCTGCTTACAAGAAATTCACTTTCTAGCCAAAGATATTCATACACTAAAGGTGAAAGCATGGAAAAAGATATACCATGCAAACGGAGATGGAAAACAAGCAGGGGTCGCAATGCTTATATCTGACAAAACAGACTTTAAGCTAAGACACATCAGAAAAGACAAAGCAGGTCACTTCTTACTAACAAAAGGAACAATCCAACAAGAAGATATAATGATAGTAAACATGTATGCCCCAAATGTGGTCGCACCCACATTCATAAAACAAAGCCTTGGGGACATCAGGTCCCAAATAGAACCAAAAACAATAATATTGGGAGGTTTAAACACACCACTCACACCACTTGATCAATCCTCCAGAAAAAAGATGAATAAAGATTCTTCAGACCTAAAGAAAACTATATACTGAATGGATCTAATACACCCATACAGATTATTTCAACCAACAACACCTGAATACACATTTTTCTCAGCTGCCCGCTGAAAATTCTCCAAAATACACCACATCCTGGGTCACAAAGCAAGCACCAGAAAATTGAAAATATATAATTCCCAGCATCTTCTCAGATCACAATGGAATGAAACTGGAAATTAACAACAGGAAGACAAAAGTAATCACATAAGTACATGGAAACTGAATGATACACTTCTGAATGAGGACTGGATCAGCAAAGAAATAAGGGGAAAAATAAAAAAATCCTGGAATTAAACAAAATAGAGACACAACATACCAAAATCTATGGGATATATTGAAGGCGGTGTTAAGAGTAAAATTTATAGCACTGGCTTCCCACTTAAGAAAAACAGAAAGCCTCCAAATATACAACCTAATGACACATCTAAAGGATCTTGAAAACAGGAAGATTTAAGCCCAAAGCCAGTAGAAGGCAGGAGATAACTAAATTCAGACCAGAAATTAATGAAATAGAGAATAAAAAAAAACAATACAAAGAATCAACAAAACCAGAAGGTGGTTCTTTGAAAAGATTAATAAGATAGACAAACCACTAGCTAACCTAACCAAAATAAGGAGAGAATCAACCCAAATTCCCAAATTACCAAAATCAGAAATGAAAAAGGGGACATCACCACAAGTAGTGGAGAAATCCAGAGGATCATAAGAAACTACTTTGAAAACTTATATTCCAATAAAATGGAAAACATAGAAGAAATTGACAGATTACTACACATATACAACCTACCTAACTTGAACAAAGAGGATATAGAAAACCTGAGTCAACCAATAGCAAGCACAGAGATAGAAACAGCAATAATAAGTCTGCCATCAAATAAAGTCCAGGTCCAGATTGTTTTCCAGCTGAAATTTACAAAACCTTTACAGAACTAAAACCAATATTTCACAAACTCTTCCATGAAATTGAAAGAGATGGAATTCTTCCAAATTCCTCTTATGAGGCCAACATCACATTAATACGAAAGCCAAATAAAGATACCTCAAGAAAAGAAAATTACAGACCATTATCATGAATGAACATAGAGGAAAAAATTCTAAATAAAATACTATCCACACATTAAAAACCATATTGAGAAAATTGTACACCAAGGCCAAGTTGGTTTTATCCCAGGAAAACAAGGCTGGTTCAACATATGCAAAACAATACATGTTATTCACCACATAAATCAAACTAAAAACAAGAATCACATGACCATTTCAATAGATGCAGAAAAAGCATTGAAAAAATTCAACACCCATTCATGTTAAGAACTCTACAGAAAATTGGAATAGAAGGAATATACCTCAACATCTTTAAGTCAATATATAAAAAACCCAAAGCCAACATCATATTGAATGGGGGAAAATTGCCAGAATTCCAATTAAAGTCAGGAAAAAGACAAAGATGTCCACTATCACCATTCCTTTTCAGTATAGTCCTCAATATTCTTGTCAGAGCAGTATGACAGGAGAAGTATATCAAAGGAATTCAAATAGGAAAAGAAGAATTAAAATTATCTTTATTTGCAGATGATATGTTCTATATCTAGAAGACCCAAAAAACTCAACCAAAAGTCTACTAGAGCTGATTAACAAATTCAGCAAAGTAGCAGGATACAAGATCAACCTAAGAAAATCAGTACCTTTCATATATGCCAACTATGATTCCACTGAGAAAGAAATCCAGAAAACAATTCCATTCACAATAACTTCAAAACCAATCAATACCTAGGAATAAACTTAACCAAAGAGGTAAATGACCTCTACAATGAAAACTATAGAACACTGAAGAAAGAAATCTCACCCTGCACTAGAGTCAACTCCAGATGGATCAAAGACCTAGAAATCAGACCAGAGACCTTGCAGCTACTCGAAGAGGGCATAGGCCCAACACTTCAACACATAGGCACAGGTAAGGACTTCCTCAACAAGACCCCAAAGGCACAGGAAACTAAAATGAGGATTCATACATGGGATTGCATTAAACTAAAGAGTTTTTGTGCAGCAAAGGAAACAATCAAGAACCTCAACAGAGAGCCGACAGAATGGGAGAAGATTTTTGCCAGCTACTTCTCTGATAGAGGACTCATATCTAGAATATACAGAGAACTTAAAAAAAATCACCACTAAAAAAACAAATAATCCAATCAAAAAATGGGCAAGTGAACTAAATAGACACTTCACAGAAGTAGAAATGCAAATGGCCCATAAATGTATGAAAAAATGTTCAACATCATTAGCAATCAGAGAGATGCAAATCAAAACTACCCTGAGATTTCACCTAACCCCAATTAGAATGGCAATCATTAAAAACACAAACAACAAATGCTGGCGAGGATGTGGAGAAGTAGGAACTCTACTACACTGTTGGTGGAATTGCAAATTAGTGCAACCACTTTGGAA